>JBBPBX010015704.1:0-32668 GCA_038048925.1 Garcialebias charrua
AGGATTGAGGAGGTCTTCGAAGTATTCCGCCCACCGACTCACAACATCCCGAGTTGAGGTCAACAGCACGCCATCCCCACCATAAATGGTGTTGGTCGCGTACCGCTTTCCCCCCCTGAGACGCCGGATGGTGGACCAGAATCGCCTCGAAGCCGTACGGAAGTCATTCTCCATGGCCTCTCCGAACTCCTCCCACGCCCGAGTTTTTGCCTCAGCAACCACCCGAGCCGCATGCCGCTTGGACTGTCGGTACCTATCTGCTGCTTCCGGGGTCCCACAGGCCAAAAAGGCCCAATAGGACTCCTTCTTCAGCATGACAGCATCCCTCACCACCGGTGTCCACCACCGGGTTCGAGGGTTGCCACCACGACAGGCACCAACAACCTTGCGGCCACAACTCTGATAAGCTGCCTCGACAATAGAGGCGCGGAACATGGCCCACTCGGACTCAATGTCCCCCGCCTCCCTCGGAACGTGTTCAAAGCTCTCCCGGAGGTGGGAGTTAAAGCTCCGTCTTACGGGAGACTCTGCCAGACGTTCCCAGCAGACCCTCACAATACGTTTGGGTCTGCCAGGTCTGACCGGCATCCTCCCCCACCATCGGAGCCAACTCACCACCAGGTAGTGGTCAGTGGACAGCTCCGCCCCTCTCTTCACCCGAGTGTCCAGGACATGCGGCCGCAGATCAGATGAGACGACAACAAAGTCGATCATCGAACTGCGACCTAGGGTGTCCTGGTGCCAAGAGCACATATGTACACCCTTATGCCTGAACATGGTGTTCGTTATGGACAATCCATGACGAGCACAGAAGTCCAATAACAGAACACCACTCGGGTTCAGATCAGGGGGGCCGTTCCTCCCAACCACACCCCTCCAGGTCTCACTGTCATTGCCCACGTGAGCGTTGAAGTCCCCCAGTAGAACAAGGGAGTCCCCAGGAGGCGCACTCTCCAATACCCCCTCCAAGGACTCCAAAAAGGGTGGGTAATCTGCGCTGCCGTTTGGCGCATAGGCACAAACAACAGTCAGAGCCCGTCCCCCCACACGTAGGCGAAGGGAGGCTACCCTCTCGTTCACCGGGGTGAACCCCAACGTACAGGCACCAAGATGGGGGGCAACAAGTATGCCCACTCCTGCTCGGCGCCTCTCACCAGGGGCAACTCCAGAGTGGAAGAGTGTCCAACCCCTCTCAAGGAAACTGGTTCCAGAGCCATGTGTTGAGGTGAGTCCGACTATTTCTAGCCGGAACCTCTCAACCTCACACACTAGCTCAGGCTCCTTCCCCACCAGAGAGGTGACATTCCATGTCCCAATGGCCAGCTTCTGTAGCCGAGGATCAGACCGCCAGGGTCCCCGCCCTCGGCCACCACCCATCCCACATTGCACCCGACCCCTTTGGCCCCTCCCATAGGTGGTGAGCCCATGGGAAGGGGGACCCACGTCTCCTCTTCGGGCTGTGCCCGGCCGAGCTCCATGGGTAAAAGCCCGGCCACCAGGCGCTCGCCAACGTGCCCCACCTCCGGGCCTGGCTCCAGAGTGGGGCCCCGGTGACCCGCGTCCGGGCGAGGGAACATTCTGTCCAATTATTGTACTCATCATTGGGGTCTTTGGGCTGCACTTTGTCTGGTCCCTCACCTAGGACCTGTCTGCCTTGGGTGACCCTACTAGGGGCATGAAGCCCCTGACAGCATAGCTCCTAGGATCATTGGGGCACTCAAACCCCTCCACCACGGTAAGGTGGCAGCCCAGGGAGGGGATATATATATCGGTTTGCAGCCGAGTGTGATGCAGCCGGGATGAGGATCAGTTCCTCCAAATCCGAGGCCATGGTCTTGAGCCGGAAAAGGGTAGCATGCCCTCTCCGGGTCGGGGAGGAGGTCCTGCCCCAAGTGGAGGAGTTTAAGTATCTCGGGGTCTTGTTCACGAATGAGGGAAAACTGGAGCGTGAGATCGATAGGCGGATAGGTGCAGCATCCGCAGTGAAGCGGGCGTTGTACCGGTCTGTCGTGGTGAAGAGAGAGCTGAGTCGAAAGGCAAAGCTCTCAATTTACCGATCGATCTACGTTCCCACCCTCATCTATGGTCATGAGCTTTGGGTTGTGACCGAAAGAACGAGATCTCGGATACAAGCGGCTGAAATGAGTTTTCTCCGCAGGGTGTCTGGACTCTCCCTTAGAGATAGGGTGAGAAGCTCAGTCATCCGGGAGGGACTCGGAGTAGAGCCGCTGCTTCTCCACATCGAGAGGAGCCAGTTGAGGTGGCTCGGGCATCTGGTTAGGATGCCTCCTGGACGCCTCCCTGGTGAGGTGTTCCGGGCATGTCCCACCGGGAGGAGACCCAGAGGAAGACCCAGGACACGCTGGAGGGACTATGTTTCTCGGCTGGCCTGGGAACGCCTTGGGATTCCCCCAGAGGAGCTGCTCCAAGTGGCTGGGGAGAGGGAAGTCTGGGCCTGCCTACTTAGGCTGCTACCCCCGCGACCCGACCACGGATAAGCGGAAGAAAATGGATGGATGGATAGGAAGTTGTTATATTTAAAATTAAATAAATATTTGGAAACGTGATATTTTAATATGAAATTATTCTACACATTTATAATTCAGTGATAAAGTATAATATTATCTCCTAAAGGAATAGGTTTATGAATGTTTATTGTGTTCATAACTTAGTAAATTATTTAGTGTGTGTGTGTGTGTGTGTGTATATGTATACTTTTTTCTTTACAACCACATAGATGTTTAACAACCTGTTAAAATACACCAAAATGCAGGAAGTCACATCTACAAGAGTTTTCTGTAATAACTTAAAGAAGTGGCAATACATTTATGTTCATTATGGGAATAGGTAACGTTTTAAAGTGGTTTATGATACCGTTAATTTGCTCAAAACTGTAATTTTTGGAAGTTGAAATAAAAAAATTGATAGTTAAGTAGGCCTATGTCTTGAATGAACAATACCCCATGTTTAAAAGTATACAAATTGTATTAACACTGTTAAAGAAAATGTCTTGAGTATTTATGTTACACGAATACAGTATTTCCATTGCATTAGAGACAAATTGAAGAAAAGTATGTAGTAAACATGAGGGAGGGGGTCCATGAACCCAAAAAGTTCGAGAACACCAGCTGTATTGTACACATACAAATCTTTTTGTATGCTTATTTATTTATTAACCTTTATTTAACCAGGCAAATCTCATTGAGATCATAGATCTCTTTGTGACAACTTTTGAGACAATCTTCCTACAATGCCGCAGCTTATCCCGTGAGTTATCAAACTGGTGCAGTGAACCGTTTTATTTATTTATTTGTTTAATTATTTATTTTCCTGTGTGTTCACTCACTCACATACTTTTATTTGTAGTCTGCCAGAAGGAAAGATTCAGTGTGATGACTTGGATCTTTGACTCGGATGGTTCAGGAACCGACCAGCTCAAGTTTTTATTGTATAGGAGAGAATTCCAGCGGGTCCTAACACTGTTCCTTGAGGAACGCCATACTTCATGTTTTATTTGCATATTTTAGTTGTTTCCCTGCTCCAATACATCTGAGTCAGTGGTTTAATTACTTCCTCTTGTCCTGCAGAATCCTGTTACTCACCCATTTATTAAAAGCAGGTGTGTCTTAGCAGCAAACAACTAAAACATGCAGTATGGTGTTCCTCAAGGACCAGGGTTGGGAACCCCTGGATTAGGCAACAGCATTTTTTTCTTTTCTTTTCAGAATCTTCACTTTTTTTACTCAGAATTCTGACCTTGATCTCATATATTTTAAAGGCATAATTCTGACACAAATCTCCAAATTCTGACTTTAATCTTAGAAATTTGAGGGGCGGGGATCTGGTCTTAAAGCCAACATCACCTGTAGATATGCTTTCTACTTTACAGCCCTTTCCAAATAAAGTGTGATGGTAGGATGATGCTGCGGCGTGGGAGAGTGTAAATGCATTACATATAGGAGAGGAGTGTGTGAAAAAAACAAAACTAAACAATGTAAAACAAATCACTGCACATCCCGTCTAAGTTATTTGATACTGATTACCCTTCATATTCCAGGCATGCCGTGGAAGGCATGATGCTCTTCAAACCAAAACCAAACATCTGGCAGACACATCCCAGATGTGGATACTCACAAGTTGAGCTGAATGTGGATTCACTGTCATCAAAAATAACATAGTCGTCTTTCACAAATAACTGATTTTATTATAGACAAAAGTAAAGAAATATGGGACGTTTTCCATGTCTCAGCAGTAAAACAATTAAATTATTATTCAACCTGTTTTTGTTAAACATTTGATTTCACTGAACAAAATCCATAACAAAATATTTTTTTTCTAAATTGTACTTTATTTTTTTAAAGACATATGTTTTAAAACAGCAATTGTAGAGAATAAATAAAGAAAAAAAATGTTTTTTTTTTTAACTTCCATAAGTACATTTATGCAATTAAAAACTCTATATTAAGTGTTCATTGTTGTAAAGAGCACAGGAATTTCCTTTTTGTGTGTGTTTATTTCTTCTTTAAAAAAAAAAGTTCACATCAACCTTGGAATCAAACCGATTACCAAATGAACAAAACATTAAAAAAAGAAAGAAAAAAAAGATAAAAAATTCCCAGCCCTTCCTTCTTTTTTTTTTTTAAATTTCAAAAGTAGTGGCAGCAGAGAATGTTAGTTTGTGAAACTTTTAAGTCCTCCATTTAAAAACCGAGGTATTTACATCCAGAGGAAATCCATTTTAATCACTCCATGGTTTTTAATTTACTTATAATTAATAAAACTAACTCTACATAACAATATTATCAACGGTAATCATACAGAATAATATTTTCTTTTGCCTCTGGCAGCGTAGACTGGCCTTTCGTTGGCGCCATTGACCACAAATCACACTATACAGTGGAACCTGTCCAGTAGGATAACATCATTGATATGCTTTTTTCTTCACATGTATATTTTGTTGCCGACAACAGAATATGTACACAATATAAACAAATCCAGATGTGGAATGACAGGAACTCAGGACCACTTCGGATGTTGCGAGTGCTGACTCAGTCCACAAATTTGTTGCTGGCATCGCTGCAGTCGATGCCGTTTTTCTTTTACACGGGAAACTACCGGTACTTCCTATTTTTCTTCTTCTTCTTCTTTTTTAATGCGTGTGAAGTGTTGCTCCTGTGCTATACGGTTGGTCAAACAACCAAAACAAGGCTGGGACGTCCCCCAAGTGGTATTTCTTGATTGAACTCTTAGGTTTGCCTGGAAGTAAAGAGGAAGAGGAAAGGGAACAGAGTTAAAAGAGATTAAAGAGGGAAATTGGACGCGTCGTCATGAAACTTTGGGACTTAAGGCGTCTGCATACGCACACTGGTTGCACCGACAACTCAGGAGGAGTCTCAGTTATAAACCAGTGTCCATGCAGAGACAGTCAGTGCTGCGAGTGTTCGCACCTTCTTAAAAAATAGCCTGTCATTTGTATTTATTTATATATATTTTTTGGCAGGCATCTTATTTTAGAACATGCACAGTAGGAATTCTGGGTATATTGGCCCTTTAAGTTTTATCAAACAAGTCAAGACTGTTTAAATATGATCAGATGTTCTCAAAAAAACAACTGATTTATCCTCAAGCATCTCCAAATGGTTTCTGATACAAGTTCCCAGTCAGAGTATCGGAAGGTGCAAGAAATGTATTTATTTATCCTGTTTTTTCTTGTTTTATCTCAATTTGAGAGCAATTTTGTGTCATTCTAGATCATTTTGGTGTATTCATTGTAAGGACATGAATCAAAAAGAAAAAGTAAGAAACAAAATCTGCACAATTTTTTCCTCACATTGATGGTTAGTGTCCTTAAAAAAATAAGCAAATTACGTGGCCAGATGCCAAATACCGTCTGCATTTGTTTACTTAAAATAAGCTGAAGTGACTGAAAAATAATAATATTGAAGTCGCCCCTCCTTTCATTAAAAAAAGAGAGAGTGGCTGCATGAGCACGGCTCACTCAGGTATAAGAAAGACCTCCCCTAACCCCCTTTCTCTTTCCCAGGCTGTTAGCCTGGGAAAGAGAAAGGAGGGTACGGGGTTGGTCCACTCTATCTTTTTAAACTGGTTCACTCTTATTTTTACACCTACCGGTAAGCGTTTTCCTAGATACTCTACATTTGTTCATCTGATCTGTTCATCTGATCTGTCGCGGTGGGGAAAGACAGACCTCACCCCGCCTCCTCCTTTCTCTTTCTGAGGCTGTCGCACAGTAGCTCTGCTTTTCTGTGACAGACATAGGCCTGTCACAATAACACATTTTGCTGGGCAATAAATTGTCTCAGAAATTATTGTGATAAACGATAATATTGTTTGAAATTTGACAATACATGTAATTAGTAATTATTGTCAAATTTAAGAAGAAATGTTGGTTAATTTTTGTGTATACTGTATAGTATCTTTCTTGACCACTGGATGGCAGTATAAGTGTTTGAACCGAAGGATGGATAGTGAGGGAGCGAGCAGCGTGTCCTTGACGTGACATGGGCTGTCTCTTGTTCCTGTTTTCCGGTTCTCAAAATAGCGGACGCTCTCTGTGGTTTGAGCTCTTTAGCATAGCATTTTTCACACAAAGCTTTTAATATTAAAAAAACCCAGTAAACAAGTTCTCAGCTTCTTTTTGCAGAGAAAAATTTACTTTTTACACGAAGGCACGGGTTTTAACTGTGAATTTTGGAACTTCAGCCTGTTAGCTTAGCTCGTAGCTTAGCTTCTCAGCTTAGCTGCTTTTAACGATCCAAAAACGCGATTTTAGACGTTTAAAACATATTTTAACAAGAAAGGGAGGTATCAGTGAAGAGCACCGGAGTTGAGCCTTTTGTCACCCAGTGTCTTCAGTAGAAAGAGAGAGACATGAAGAAACTATAAAGCTGATAAATGAATGAGGTTGATAATTTTCATCATGCGGTTACGGTAATTGGTTTATTGTTAATTGTGACAGGCCTAGATCGACAGCCCCAGAAAGAGAAAGGAGGGGGCGGGGTGGGGGCTGTGTTTCCCCATCACCAGTTGTGTGTCGTGTAAAATCTTGCGCTGAAAAGCCACAAAAAAGTGAGTCCACAAAAGTCAAACCGCTAAGTATCGAGGGACTACTATAGTTCAGGAGTCAGGACCATCTTATGTTTATGTGATTTTATGAGCAGGGACCGTCCTTTGCGTCTTGTGGCCTGCAGGGTGGACGTTCAACCAAACCTGGATCTAAAGATGGATATGAGAAGCTCATGGCTCTGGACCATACCTCAAGCAGCCTGTTGTGATTCTTGAAAATCCTCCGAAGAGTCTTTAAGATGTAAGAAGGTGCAGCAACCTGCTGGGTTCAAGCTCTGCAACAATATTTGATACTTGGAGCGAAGATTTTTAAGCCAAACCATTAAAATGTACCAACAGAACTATGTTTATTCACTAAGCAGTGCTTTTATTGTCGAACACTTTATTATTGTCGTAAAATAAAATAAAAAAGTATTTGGTTTGAATAATTTACTTAGAACTGGTAATAAATGGTTAGTTGAGCTGAAAAAGGGCAAAAATGACATGAAATAGTATTTTAAATTAAAGATTTGTTTAGTTTGCTGCAAAGAACATTGAACGAATTAAATGGTCACCAAGTGTGTTAATAGGAAACAAAAAACACAATTTTAGCCTCGATCTAACTGATTTTTTCCTATTTACAGTATTTTAGTTTTTTTTAAACCGTCAGATACTCTGCACAACATTTCGTGCTTTTATTAAAAGTCGACATGAAGATATGCAGCTTCTTTAGTTTGAATACTTCATGTATTATGCAAAAATTATGGTTTTGGAGTCCCAGAATTCCTATGTAAGAATGCAGTTTCTCACCACAAGAACCCAACACGTTTAACCCAAATCCTCTAAAACAAGGTCACTGAATCAGCCGGCACAGTAATGATCACAAACACACACCGGCTTTTATTTCCACATCTATCAGATTCACAGCAGACACGTTTAGTCTTCATGTCACACTTGGGAGAAACACAGACGTTCTTTCAAACACAAACACCATGTTGCCGACCATTTAAAAGGGGCATGTTTGGTACGTTTTAGGTCTCACAAAAAATCAAACAAAGCTCAGGCACAAAGTCACTTGAATGAGTCACAACCAACCAAACAAAAAAACCCGCTTTCACTAAAAACAAAAAAAAACAACTACCACAGCAACCAACTAAACAGAGGGAATGTAAGAACGATAATCATGACAGACAAAATCAAAAATAGTAAAAAATAAATAAATAAAAATTATTATTAAATTTTAGTGGTTGAGAAGCTAATTTAGCTTTCAGCTTTTGAAGACAAAAATACAATAAAACAGCGTGTCATGATGATCAGTTACTTACAGACGCTGAGGTAAAGTGACGATTACTGATCGGTGTTTGAAAGGATTGAAAACCAGGACAAAATCATGAGAGGAAAATCACAACGCACCAAACACAGTTCATGGTCGCCACGGTAACCCGCCATGCAGTTCAGCATGGTGAATCAAGGCAACAACCCAAAAAGATTACCACGACAAACGAAAAAGTAAACAAATAAAAAACTGCTAATGGCAACCATCACAGGCAATATCGCCACAGAAACCATCACAGGCCAATTGACTTACAACGCTGCGAGTAGGGGAGTAGGTTTTAGCGGTTGCTAGGCAACCGTAGCCTTAGCGACGCACGTCTCCAAGATATACAGGGAGCCATCTTTTTTTGTCTTTTTTTTTCTTTTTTTTTTTTTTCTTCCAGGAATAAAATGAGATTTGACACAGCACAAAAACAACGAATGACAAAAGAAACAAATTAATGACGAACAGTAGTTCAACTCTGCAGCAGAACATTGTTTAGAAAAATAAAATTAAAAAAACATTTGAACTGTGTGGGGAAAAAATATATCTGCTTCACTAAAAGAAAGAACCGCTTATACACAACAAAGATATCTTCCAGTCCTAATATTGTGTTTTAAAGTGATGCCTTCAAGTGCTGGAACCCCATTAAAGTTAATCTAATGTGGTGTTATCAATAAAAAAATTAAAAAAATAATTTAAGTTCCGAGCTCCAAATTACAACCACTTTGTATCTTTAATTTTTGCTTCCTGCTGTCAATAAATCCCTCCCCGACCACTTCCCATGCATCACTCACCTCCTTCAGTAGGGCCTGTTGGCATCCTTAGGCCTCTTCAGCTGAACCTTCAGTCTCTTCATGCCGATCTGGAAGCCGTTCATGGCCTGGATGGCAGTCTGGGCGCTGGATGGGTTGTCAAAGCTCACAAAGCCTGGAAGCACAGACACAGTTATCAGGAGCACAAATCCACCGATGCCAACCACCTTTTGGTCATCCTTCAAGACTCACCAAAGCATTTACTCTGATTGGTGGCTCGGTCAACAAAGACCTTTGCGGAGATGACGTTTCCAAAGGGCAGGAACATCTGCAGGATCTCCGAGTCGGTGAACTCCTGCGGCAGGTGGTAGATGAAGATGTTACACCCTTCAGGACCTGTACGCAAAGACAAGAGAGGCGCCATAAGATGACTAAAGAGACAGTTCAGATCCTTGGAGTTGGGGTTTTGTGGAAAAGCTAATATCTTACCCGTTGGAGATAGCTCTTTGAACAACCTCAGTTTGAAGAAATAGTTTAATTCTGACCAAGCCGATGAGTTAACAGCTAGTCAAAGCAAATTGGTACTGATCTAAAACAACTTGTGTCTCCAAAAATGTAATTTCACGTCAAGTAAACAGTCCATCTTAAACTTTACATCACTGTCAATTCCAAATCTGCATTTTCAGGAAATGTAGTACAGTTTTTAATATTAGTATAATTTAGAGAAAGTTGTTTTTTTTAAGTGGCAGTATTTCACAGCAAAGTCACAGAGAATGAAGGCGGCGTGATGAACGTTTATGGTATTTTTATCCATTTGAAACTTTTAAGGAAACGTCAAAACTTATTTCCACAACATACGCCACTTCCAGGGTGAATGGAAGCATATCTTATACTTCTTCTCATATTTGCACTAATGTTTGTATTACATTACTGCCTATAGTCATACTACTGTTTACATTCACTGTTTACATTTATTAATACTGTTTACATTTATTACTACTGTTTACATTTATTACTACTGTTTACATTTACACTACTTTTATATCTACACTACTGCTGATACATATACAGTATTCTCTGACTAGCCTTATTTAAGGATGCCCAATGTGCCTTATGTGCCTTACTGCATATGCCACTTTGCCTCTATACCAACATCAACTACCTCATACATATACTGTGTACATTAACTCATATGCTGCTTTGCCACTCTTTGCAAATGTCAATGCTAGAACCTTCAGTTTATTTTATAGATATACTTTTTATACTTTTTATACTACTATGCAAAAACTCAGGACAGTATTACACTTTTATTATTTCATTTTATGCTTATGTTCATTAAATGTTTAGTGTTTTAGTGTTGGTGTAAATTTTCATACTTTTATACTACTATGCAAAAACTCAGGACAGTGTTACACTTTTACTATTTTATGCTTATGTTTATTAAATGTTTTAGTGTTTTAGTGTTTAAATGGTTACTGTTGCACCGAGGGACTGAGAGAAACGCAATTTCAATCCTGTGTATGTCTTGTACATATTGCAGTTCTGACAATAAAGTTGACTTTGACTTGACTGACTTTTGATATCAGGCAAAAACAGGGACTCCCCAGGGATGTGTTCTCTCACCCCTTCTTTTTATTTTGTATACAGACCGACCTTTTACAGAAGGTAGCTGCCTGGTCAGGTTTTCTGACAACACGGTACTCAACCCTTCCTCAAGGTTCAGAGTCAGACCACGGCGGTACCCCACCTGTGGACTGGTGATGACAGTTCTCTTGATCTTAATGTCTCTAAGACAACGGAGCTTGTGGTGGATCTTAGTAAAAATGGGAAAATACCTAAACTCAGCTCAACTGAACTCCATTCATGGAAAGATTGTTATTATTAGATACTTGGGAACTGTGTTCGATTCCAAACTAAAATATGACGTGACGTCTGACTGTATTGCCCGGCAAGGCAGTGAATCTATTTACTGTTAAATTCAAATTATTTACTTCTTTGTTTTTTGTTGTTGTTATTGCTTTTAGGTATAGGAGCATACGTAGAGTATGTGTGTGTGTAAATCTGGAAACTGGCTAAACAAATTGCATTTTGGGGATGAATTAAGTTGTCTGTGTCTGAATACAGAAATGAGTAAAAGTAGCCCATTACAGTATATTGACCAAAGAAAGCCCAGTTTAATCAACCACAATGTTTGCAGAATATGTAGTTCTCTTGTCTCAAAAGTGATTTGTACTGCTGTAATGTTTCCAAACATACAAAACCACTGGAATGTTTGTTTCTGATAAGACGACCGTTACTGTACACGTGTCTCTTTGGGTTTACCTTCTCGTTGCTGAAGCTGCTGCGGCTGCTGTGGCTGCTGAGCCACCAGGGTGTGCTGGTGGGGGAACGGCTGTCCCACCAGGCTGTAGGCTGCAGGGTAAGTAGCTGAAAGAAAGGAAGAGCAGGTGAGCCGGGAGGCTGCGGTGTGGTGGAAATACATTTTTATTTCTACATAAGAGGGAAACAATCTGTCTGTGATACGAGCACGACGTTTGGCCTACCCAAGTGGACAAACAATAGCCTCCATTTTTCAAGATGGCTGACTTTGTAAACAACTGGGCATGCTAAGTTCAATTCTGGCATCAAAGTAATCAGTTATTTTAAAAATTGTGGATGTAAAAGTATATTTATACCATAAATCAATGACTTGAATGACTTGTGAGGTTAAAATCTGAAAACAGCGCGACTGGTTGAAATATCTGATATAACACAAAGCGTGCCATTGATGATTTGACGACACAACTACTTAACTCTACTCAATCTGCACTGATTTTATTTAACTCTACTCAGTCTGCACTTATTTGTGTGCATTTGAGACTAAAACAGAAGCATTTTGAATCGTCCACCACATTCAGATTTGCCTCACTGACTGAGCCATTTAAGCTTTAGGTGGTAAAAGCAGTTTACTTACAAAACGGTGGCCATCTTTAAAAATGGATGCCATCCTAAACTTTACGGTGTTTACCAGAATTTTATAAGAAAATACAAAAATAAAAAAGTAGGTGCCAGGCATTATTAATGCTGAATTTGGTACTTGTATCGCCAAGAGAAGTATTTTAATTAGAACATTATTTAACATTTAGTTCATAATATTTAGTGCATTAATGCATGTTTTGGACGATTAATTCTCACTTCTATCATCGGTATTATCCATTCCAGTACAATTTATTAAAAGAAAGCCTTTGAAATAAAGAGGATTTTAGCAAAAATTGGACTGTAGGTCTAACCTGTATAGTGCTGCATGCCTGCGTAAGCTTGCTGCAGGGGATCCAGGACTGGACTTTGAGCTGTGACACAGCAAACACATGATCACCCGCAGATTGTAACACAAATGTATCAACATGCTCAAAATCCAGTTTAAATGTATTTATATTTCATCTTCCTCAGGCCCTCACCATTTCACATGGGAGCAGAAGGCTTGTGTGGAGGGGTGAGGTGGCAGAATGAGCTGAATTTTACAAACAGGACGTACCTTGATAAGCATGAACTCCATTAGTGTACAGGGCGTCTGACTGGCCGTTGTGGGGAGCTGCCACAGAGGTGTAGCTGTTCAATGCGATGGGTGGGGGCAGAGCAGGAACGGGTGTGGCTGCCATGGAGGGAGGAGTGCTGGTACCTGCAGACACGTTACAGTCACGAGTTTCCTCAGGCTGTGGTTGTTGTCAACATGATTTTTAAAGTGGACAGGTGTGCTTGTTGTGCTTTTAGTTGTTGTTGTTAACATAAAAACAAATTCAATTTTACAAATGCTTAACACTAAAAGACTGCTGCTGACCTTTGTTAAAAAGATTCAACTGAACTGTTCAATTTTTAAACAGCAGATGAGCGTCAAAAAGCTAAAAAACACAAGATCTTTAGCTAAAATCTTAAAATAGCAAAACAGTAGCTAAAATGAACAAAACAATAGCTAAAACTAGAAAATGTTATCTAAAAGTAAAAGTGAAAACCAGCAAAGTAGTGACTCAAATCTAAATTTAGGTCAACAGTAGCTAGAAGGGGAAAGTGAGCTAAACAGTGGCTTAATACTCTGATGCATGCTCAATAATCCAGGTAGAAAAATCTAAAAAAAACAACTAAGTTTGGTCCTCTGGATGTTGAAAAAAAGTGGCTTAATGCTAAAAAATTCAAATGATTGCTAAACACCAAAAGTAGCACAGCGGTAGCTAAAACTAAAAGTAGCATAATATAGCTAATCTTAAAAGTAGCATAATGGTAGCCTGCTAGATTTTCTGCTTTAAGCTAAGATGCAAAACTTTAGTTAAAAGCCTAAAGGGGCAGAGCACTAGCTAAAAGCTACAAAGTGCATAAGTGGGATCAAATATTAAAATAATTAAAAAGGTAGCTGAAATTAAAAGTAGCAGAACAATAGCAAAACTGAACTAAAAGTAGCAGAACAGTAGGTAAAGCTAAAAGGTGCATAATGTTAGCTAAAATGTAGAAGGGTAACTAAAAGCAGCAGAATAGCTAAAAGTAGCAAAACTGAGTTAAAAGCTAAAAGTAGCAGAACAGTAGTTAAAGCTAAAGGGTGCATAATGTTAGCTAAAATGTAGCAGAAAATAGCTAAAACTAAAAGCAGCAGAATAGCTAAAAGTAGCAAAACGGAGTTAAAAGCATAGAGAAACAAAGCACTATGCTAAAAGCTACAACGTACATAACTGTGGTTGAAGATTAAAAGAAATAGAAAGGTAGCTGAAACTAAAAGTAACAAAACTGAGCTAAAAGCAAAAACAGAACAGTAGTTATAGCTAAAAGGTGGATAATGTTAGTTAAAATGTAGCAAAACTGAGTTAAAAGCATAGAGAAACAAAGCACTATGCTAAAAGCTACAAAGTGCATAAGTGGGAAAAAATATTAAAATAAATAAAAAAGGTAGCTGAAATTAAAAGTAGCAGAACAATAGCAAAAGTAGCAAAACTGAGCTAAACGTAGCAGAACAGTAGGTAAAGCTAAAAGATGCATAATGTTAGCTAAAATGTAGCAGAAGGGTAGCTAAAACTAAAAGCAGCAGAACAGTAGCTAAAACTAGCAAAACGGAGTTAAAAGCTAAAAGTAGCAGAATGGTAGGCAAAGCTAAAAGGTGCATAATGTTAGCTAAAATGTAGCAGAAGAATAGCTAAAACTAAAAGCAGCAGAACAGCTAAAAGTAGCAAAACTGAGTTAAAAGCATAGAGAAACAAAGCATTATGCTAAAAGCTGCAAAGTACATAACTGTGGTTGAAGATTAAAAGAACTAGAAAGGTAGCAGAAACTAAAAGTAACAAAACCGAGCTAAAAGCAAAAAGTAGCAGAACAGCAGTTATAGCTAAAATGTGGATAATGTTAGCTAAAATGTAGCAGAAGGGTAGCTAAAACTAAAAGCAGCAGAACAGTAGTAGCTAAAACTAGCAAAACGGAGTTAAAAGCATAGAGTAACAGAGCAACCGAGTTAAAAGCATAGAGTAACAGAGCACTATCTAAAGTGCATAACTGTGGTCAAAGATTAAAAGAAATAGAAAGGTAGCTGAAACTAAAAGCAGCAGAACAATAGCTAAAAGTAGCTGAGCTAAAAGCTAAAAGTATCAGAACAGTAGTTAAATTTAAAGGTGCAGAATCGGAGCTAAAAGGTGCAGAAAGGTAGATAAAGTTGCAAAACTAAGTAAAATTTAAAGGTATAGCAGAACAAGACATAAGTAGAACAGGTGCGCTGAAATAAAATATAAAACATTGGAACTGATTTTGAGAAACCTTTTTGAGGTTTGTTGACATTAATTTGTGCACTGCTCTGTTAATGCACATCCCAGTCGAGCTGAGGATCGAACTGTAGACGTTTTTAAAGCATTTGTTGTACATTTGCTTCTGTTTGGGATCATTTCACAGAGGAACATCTCGTTCAAATGCAAGTGGAATTTAAAAATAAAAACAAAGATGAAAAAAAAAACAAAGATGAAAAAAAAAGAAAAACAACCTAAATGGATGTTTGCAATTTTGTCCTCTTGGGTCCTCTCTTTGTGCGTCTGTCCTCATATTTCAAGCAGAAATCTATTTAAGGCCAGTCGGGGCCAGACATCTCTGCCCCTCATTACCTGAGGACGGGGTGATGGATGCGATCGGCGTGGCGATGATACTGCTGTGGTTGAGTGCGGCGAGCTGCTGCATCTGAACCGCCGCCACCGTGGCAACAGGAGAGAGGTAGGCTGACTGAGCCACCAAGGCCTGCTGCTGCATCAGCTGCAGGACGGACAGACACAAGTCATGCTCAGAGGGTGAAGGCAGGGAGCAAAACTCAGAGACACTCAAGCATTTTTTAATTTGTGGATGCTCAACTGATGAGAGCCAGGAGTTGGTGTATCGGACGATCACGTCTAAAAAAATAAAAATAAAAACGCAGCAAGAGGACAAATAGTACCGTATTTTCCCGAATATAGGTTGCACCCGAATATAGGTCGCATTGGCAATTATTGCCAAAGAATTGGAAAAATCCATATATATAGGTCGCACCTACGTCAAAATGTGGACCGTGTTTAGCTCTGCTGCAAATGTCTGCCACAGGAGCGCACAGCAAGGCTTTTAAGAAGATTAACACTTAAAAACAATTATTTGTTTGATAAAAATTATAGCAAATATGTGTCTGAGCTGAACTTTTCTTTAATAAATGAATAATTTTAGCAGGATAAACACCTAAAAAATATATTTGTTAGCTGACATTATTGTAAGAGTGTGTCTCAGTTTAATTTTTGTTAATAAATGATTACAAATCAGCTTATTTTATAAAAAGCCATAAATAGGTCGCACCTGAATATAGGTTGCAGGGCATGCAAAAATGATAAAAAGCCGCAACCTATATTTCGGAAAATACGGTAACCTGCTCCGTGTCTGGTGTGAAAATTACCACTTTTTTTTTTTAACTATCCCCATTTCTTTTTATTTGGGATAGAAATGTTGCTCTTTTACTGTAAAAATAAAATTGAGCGACACCACAATCAGGGATTTCTTGCTGTAAATGAGTCAATTAACAAATAAAACAGCAGCAACAGTTTATTTGCAGATTTTCAAAATAAAAGTTTGGAATTAAATCAAACACATGATTTGTTTTACCCTCAGAAACTTTATGTTGGTTCTTTTTTGACACAAATATTGAGTCCAATCGGTTCTTATATTTATTTCCTGCTGCCATGAGAGGTGGGCAATCATGCAATCGTCTGTGTGTGCATGTTTGCCTGTCTGTTAGCAAAATATCTCATGAGCCAGTAAACCAGCTAAACGAACATCTACAACTGATGAACTTTTGGAGTTAACTCAATTCAAGATGGCTGCCACAGAAAAGTGACCTTAGCAAACACAAAAATGGCTATAACTCAGTCAGTTTTACAGAAGTCGGGTTAAAATTTAGTGTGACCGTAGCTGAGAGTCATCCCAGCACATACTCTGAGTGCTCTTCTGAGTTTAAGTAGCCCTGCTTTCATCGTCATCCGTGTTTACTTTTATTTTTCATTTAAACCGAACATTAAGTGCAGTGCTTTCAATCTGATGAATGAATAAACTGCTTAATTGTCATTTAAATGCTCTTACAGAGAATTAGTATGCACTCAGAGGGATGCAGTTACACGGGATGTTTCCCATTAGTCTGCAATTGGAGTTATTAGCACGTTCACAAATTGCGGAGAGCTCAGGATCTCTTTTCTAGTTGACCGCCAGAAAATTAAACAAGTCGAGTCAGAGCCATCATCAGGCAAAGAAAGACGGAAGTAGAACAATCACCAAACTTCTTACGAGTTTGTTTCCAAAGCGCAGTGTTTGTGTGTGTTGTGTGCTCCTCACGGCCTGCGTGTAGGCGTTGTAGGCCCCAAGGTGCAGGGTCATGGGACTGATGACGCCCAGCTGGGAGGCCACCTGCTGCATCCGCCGGAGCCCTCGCTCCTTCTCCGAATCTGCAAACTTCACCACCAGGCTGGACGAGGCGCCCTGAGCAGGAGACACATAGAAATGAGTATGTTGCTATATTAAGGTAAATAAGATTAAACAAATGCGACATAAAAAATTAATGCAATCGTCTGTAACGCAGGTAGCCCCGTCAACTAGGCTACTGAGTAATTTACTTTATATTAGTACTGGACTAGTATATGCTGATGCTGTTTACTTTAAAACCAAATACAACGTGCAGAATGTGCGCACTTCGAGAATCAGAGATAATGAAGACATGACAGTGTTCGATAAATAAAATTTGTGTTTCGTGGTATTGACAGCTTAGATCTATAATCAGCTGCTTTGCTTCCTAAATAAGCTGCATCGGCATCTGAAAAATCCATGACAATAAACCCCCCGATTCACGATGTCATGATGTCACGCTCACGTCTGTCCGAGGACTTCGATGGTGTGCTGTTTACACTTTTGTTTTCCTGTTTGTTTGTTTGTTTGTTTTTTCGTACAGTTTTGGCAAACTAACATCTGCACACTTGGTGCTGTTTCATCTGTTCATATACCGGTATGTTAGTTTGTTGAGGAGCTCGGTGCCGTGACTTCAGGTGTTTGATGCTTCTATACTTCCATCCATCCAGAATCTTTACCTGCTCCTTCATTTTCAGTGCTACTTTTGGCTTTTAGCTAACATTTTGCTAGGTTTAGCTATACAGTACTTAGTTTTGTTTTTGGCTAATCTTTTGCTACTATTAGCAAGCCTTTTCTGCCTTTAGCTTCATGACAGCATTTTGAAATGTTTAGCTAGACATTTGTTACGTTTACTATTTTAGGTTTTAGCTAGTCTTTTGCTACTTTTAGTCCATCTTTAGCTACATTTCGCTATTTGCTGTTCATAGCTAACCTTTTGCTTCTAGCATTCTGAAATGCTTAGCTAGACATTTGTTACGTTTATTTCTAGCTAGATTGTTGCTACTTTAGGTTTTAGCTAGTCTTTTGATACTTTTAGTCCATCTTTAGCTACCTTTAGTTAAGCATTTGCTGTTCCTAGCTAACATTTTGCTTCTAGCTAGCATTTTTGAAAATTTTAGCTAGACATTTGTTACTTTTAGTTCTAGCTAGCCTGTTGCTACTTTAGGTTTTAGCTAGTCTTTTCCTACTTGTAGTCAGTCTTTAGCTACCTTTAGCTAAACGTTTGCTGTTCCTAGCTAAACTTTTGCTTCTAGCTAGCATTTTGCTTCTTTAGCTTCTAGCTACCATTTTGCTATACAGTACTTAAATTTTTCTTAGTATTTTAGGCTTTTAGCTAGTGTTTTTCTTCTTTTAGCTTTGACAAGGTTCAGCTTCTTCAGCAAATTTCAGCAAAGCCTGACTAGCACACAGCATTCACATCGAACCATCTGTGAAAATGTTGTTTTCTTCGTTCAATTTTAATTTAGTCACACTAAATTAAACCAAACTACAAAATATATACATATATTAAAAATACATAAATAAATAAAAGTTCTCCCCTGTTTAGTGTTTGTGTGGGGGCGTTGGTCATAGTTGGAAGAAGTGACTCCCAAGTGAGTCACCCACAGTGAGTAGCTAAATGAGAGGATATGGAGCATTTCTGTGTGTCTCTTTGATGTATTACTCTGCGCGTGCACACGTACGCATGCGCGTGTGTGTGTGCGCGCGTGCAACAAAGTGGCTGTGTGCGATGAACTCACAGGTAAAGTGCGACTCCCATGCAGAGTGTTGATGGCGGCCTGGGCCTCTGCGTTGCACTGGTACTTTACAAATGCACACCCTGCATGAAATGACACACCATTAAAAACACAGCCTCTCATACACACACACACACACACACACACCTCCACACACACAGGTTCACAAAACTCCCTTTAAAAATGCATTAGAAGCTGTCTTACATCCAGTGCGCCATCAGTTTCCGTGGCGTCGTTAAACATGGTCCACAGAACATCCTCGGCTTTATCAATCATAACCCGTAAACGCATCATTAGCCATGACCCATAAAACCCATTGAACTGTTAGACACACTTCAAGCAACAAACGGGAAAATCCGGCATCTGTGTCTGAGCCGCTGCTGGACTTTGATTTACACGACAAATATCATTAGCATTGTTGTTAGCGGCAATAGTAGTTTACGTCACGTGGCACTAATGTGCTGCAGGCTTCATTGTCGGGGTTTCAAGCAGTTAAACAAAGTCAATAACACTTTCACTATCACCACCGGCAGACCGGCTGGAATTGTTCCCTCCTAAGGCGTTTTACAGAATATTTATCTTAAAGTTATTGAGCGTTTTGCACCCTTATTTCGTTGTATTCACTAGTAAATATTGTGACTGATAAATTTAGCTAAAAAGTTTGATCGGCTTGAAAAAATATGTTTGTACCGGTATAACAAACATTTATTACGTTTAGGATCATGTTTCTGACTGTGTTTGTCTGTTATTAAAATATCCCATAGACCGGTGGACGGGTTTTAATGAAACTTTCAGTGAGCAATCATTAAATGTACACACAACTGATTACCTTTTGAGTCAACCTGATACAAGATGGCCGCCACAGCTAATTGACTGTGGCTGCAACAAAATGGTGAGAGCCAACTGTAGACACAGTTAAAATTTGGTCTGGTTGTGCTATTTAAGCAATTCATATTTCAAAACATTCAGCTCTTTCAGGAGAAGGGTGCTAGAACTTTCTGTGTTGGTGCAACTTTAGCTTTTTGAAATATTTAGCCTTTTCTGCCTTTTGTTTTTGCTCATAGAAAGTGAAATGAGCTCATTTTACATCCTTCACATTTTTAGATCCGTTTACCTTTCACTGCTCTTTTCACATTTTGTTCTGCTTCAGCTTGTGCAAATGTATTCTTTTCAGCTACTTTCAGCTGCTTTGTATCCTTTTAGATTATTTCTATTCTAACTACAAATTTTTTGTGCTTCTATCTTCTTTCTGCTAATTTCAGCAGTTATTATGCTCCTTTCAGCTTATTTCTGCAAGTTTCAGCTTTTTCTGCTATTTCAGCTACAGTGTATTTACCCGTTTTTCTGCTAATTTTAGCTTTTTCAGCTAACTATACGCTGGTGAAGATTCTCAGTCGTCCAGGACATGATGAAATCAAAAAAGGCGTTCAATACAGGATCAACTGGACTTTATTTGTTGCAGAAAACGTTTCGACTTCTGTCCAGAAGTCTTTTTCAATTCTGAATGGAAGCTGTGAGAACGAGAAGTTTTATACAGGCTTACAAGTCACGCACCAACATATGAAATTGGAAACTGAAATAACACCACAAATTAACTAACATGCCCATTCTATTTAAATTGACAAAACGACACATCCCAGCTTAACAAAAGGGGGTTTGTAACACATACATGTAAATTGAAAGATCACACCTTAACAGTAGGAGGTTATAATAATAATAATAATAACTTTTATTTATAACGCACTTTACATCAAACAGATCTCAAAGTGCTGTAAATTTGATTCCGAAATGTTTTACACCGGATGGGAGCAGGGATGCCTTGTCTGTAAATTAGACTAACAAAGTTCTCTGAGTAGCCTCTGTTGTTGTTTGGGAGGTGTTGTTTGTCAGTTTACATACAGTTTTGTGTCTTCTAACAGAGACCTCAAGGGAACCTCCTTCCATTCCGAGAACCAAATTAAGGACCATGGGAGACCGGGCTTTCAGTGTGGCTGCCCCCCGCCTGTGGAACTCTCTTCCTGACTGTCTGAGGGTCCCACAGTCTGTGGTTGACTTTAAGAGCGGCTTGAAGACCTTTCTTTTCAACCGAGCATACTCTACCTCCTCATGATTCTACTTTTGTTCTTAGTTGATACTGTTATTGATTTTACTTGTTTTATTACTTGTTTTATTGACATTTAATTTCTGTTGCACCGTGTAGCACTTTGAGATTTTCATTAATGAAAAGTGCGTTATAAATTGAATTCATTATTATTATTATTATTATCTTCTCTCGTAAATGAGCTACATGGTTTGAGCAACAGGAAGTGATGTTTACATTTCAGAATAAAATACTTATTTATTTATTTATTTATTGTATTGCGTTTGTAGGCGTAGTCATAGTCATAAATATAATAGTTTAGTCACAGAACAGTCATAAATGATAGTTTGACAGCATTTTTGTACAAATAAATCCGTATAAAGCTAGGATTAGTCCGCCCGTGGTGATTTTATTTTGTAAATACGGAAGTTGTGCTCGTTCCTTTTCCTGTTGGTGCGACGTAATCTTCAAAAGTTGACTCCGGCACAGCTCCGTCATCCGGCAGAAATAGAAAAATTTCTAATTTTGACGGACTGCCGTCCGCTCTCCGCAGCTCGCCGCCGCCGTGCGGAGCCAGTGTAAACTCTGTCATTGATTATAAAGGGTGCGTATTTGCTGCGGAGGTCGGACCGGAGCGGGGCGGAGCCGCAACGCGTGTGGTGTAATTTTGGGGTTAAGCTTCTTTCTGCTTTTATAGCTACTACTCAGCTGTGTGTTTTGTGGAATTTCAGCTTTTTTCCAGATAATTTCCACTTTTTTGTGCTCATTTCAGCTTTAAGACTACCGGTAATTAGGCACATTTGTGCTCTCGCTCCACTTCCTTCTGGTAATTTAAGCTTCTTTCTGCCTTTTAAGCTACTTTTCAGCAATATTTTTGCTAATTTCAGACTTTTTTATAGCTAATTTCATATTTTCTGTTTGCAATTCTGCTTTTTTAAACCAAATTCAGCAAATATTTCTATTTAAAAAATGTATTCTGAAAAGGATAAGAAGGCTGCACTTATAACAGCAGCTACGTGCACTCCGCCAATCTTTCGAACGACTGTACGGACATATTCTCGTTGTATCTCAGTGTAACTATAATGAAGCTTATTCTGATTCTGAAATATGTCCTTTCTGCTTTCTTCTGTTAACTTAGACTTGTTCTTCCATGTCAGCTACATTTCAGCAGGTTTTTAGCAAATTTTCAGCTGTTTTTAAACAAGTTCTTGAGCAATGAGCATTCATACTGCATTTTCGCAGGAAATGCAATTTCTGTAGTTTTATGCGGTTTTCCTGTCGTCTAAATTAAAACCAAACAAATAAGGAAATAAAAGAACGTTTCAAAAGAAGCGCAGCCTTTATTTTTATTAGAACTGGCAATAATTTATATACAAATGCCTAAACATCAGATGTGACGGCACAGTGACATGTAGCAGTACAATTTGACTTAATTTACCACATTTTTGACCTTCAAACAGAGGTCAAAAATGTGTTAGGAATTTTTTTTGTCTCCAAACCCTATGTGCCATATTTCACCACTTTTATTGTCTGTCCAACAGACCTCACTTGTAAATGAGTCTTCGAGGCTCAATGTGACTTATCTGTTTAAATAAAGGTTGAATGAATGAATGAATGAATGATATGTGAAACCACCTGAGTATCCTTTAAAGTGTTTCATTAATGATAATAAAGACGTAATATTAAGTGATTCTGCTCTTCTGAACACTGATGTTTAACGTCACCTTATAGGGATATTATATTGCTTTAAACGTTAAACATTTCAACATTACATGGCCAGATGTTGATAAAATACACCCTTTAGATGCAGAAATTTTAAAAGAACAACTTTTATATGTCTGAGTTCCATTAACTTTTTGGCTTTTTAAAAAAATCTGTAATGTTTTATTTCTTTTGGTTCCCATCTAAAGTGTTTCGCTTTCGAACGGAGTTGTGATTTGACCTTTTACCTTTGCTGGTGCCATCGGGGCCGCGCAGCACCGTGCACTCCTCTATGCTGCCGAACGGCTCGAACATTTTCCTCACGTCGGTGTCCGTCTGCTGTTTCCCCAGCATGCCCACAAACAGCTTCCTGTCTTCTGGTGGGGAAGGAGGTCGCCAAGACGGGAAAGCAGGATCGTGTGGAAGATGAAAGGCGGAGGGGCGTGTGAGAGAGACAAAAGTGAAACGAGGGTGTCATGTCTTCATACATGCACGAACAAGAGCAGCTTGCTATACTTCAGGGAGCCAGCAGAGTGCAGCAACATGAGCAAACGGCATCTGCTGGTAACCCAAATGTTTGACACCCACTGAGAAGCTGCTCGTCTGTTTTTGGAGGATCAAACTGACGTTTCTGAACGCTGGAACATGTTCACTGCAAATCGTTACATTTCTGCAGATTGGAGCGTTAGGAAAGCAATAGTAGTTTATGTCACGTGGCACTAATGTGCTGCAGGCTTCATTGCCGGGGTTTCAAGCAGTTAAACAAAGTCAATAACACTTTCACTATCACCACCTGCAGACCGGCTGGAATTGTTCCCTCTTAAAGCGTTTCACCGAATATTTATCTTAAGAGTTGAGAGTTCTGCACCCTTATATTGTTTAAATGTCACCTAATACTCTCACCGTGCAGTCCAGCGATCAAGACCAAAAAAGAAAAAGAAAAATGCAGCTCATAATTAAAAGATTGGTTATGTTTTTTAAATACTGAAGGAAAAAAAAAAGGATTTTCGTTAAGTCTAAACTGCTATTTTGAGTCTTCTAACAAGGTTGAGTCAGGTTCTCTGGACGGGTTCTTCTTTGTTGAAATGTTTGGTCTTATATCCAAAGTCTGAGGAGCTGAAACAAACACAGTCTTATAAGCAGCACCTTCTCATAGTGGATCAACCAGTTTGCTGGTGACAGCCAGAACTATAGAAAAGGAGGACCACCAGCCTGATGGTTGGCCTGGCTGATTGTGCATCAGCTTGTGTGTTCGGTGGCCTTACCGAACTCCTCCCACAGCCAGGCCACAGCCAGCCCATTTGCTTCAGCAACAGACAGGGATGTAGCCCGTTTGGCCCGCCGATTCCCCTCAGCTGGCACTGGAGTCCTACCAGCTAACAAGATCTGATAGGGCTCCTTCAGCTTGACGGACTCCCTCACTAGGTGGGATGCGGTTAAGTTCTCTTGGAAGTAGGAGTTGAAGATCATTCCAACAGGTTTTTTCAACAGTTGGCATTTCCAACAAGCCCTCACTACAAGTTGAGGTCTGTCCAGCATCGTCCCTTGTCATCTGATCCAACTAAACAACCAGTGATCAGTTGACAGTTCAGCTCCTCTCTTCACACGAATGTCCAAAACTTACAGCCACAGATCTGATGACACGACTCAAAGTCCATCAACCTCTGCGGCCAAGGGTGTCTAGGTGCCATGTGCGATTACTAACACCCTGAAATTCGAACATGGCGTTCCTGATGGACAAACCCTTGGTAGGATCCTCAACTGGGTATGGGTTTGCTCAACCGCTCAAAACAATGTGTGTTTTGTGGACTTGAAGAAAGCATTCAACCATGTACACCAGGCTACGCTGTAAGAGGTGTATGGGATTGGAGGTCTGTTGCTAAGGAATGTTCAGTCTCTTTACAGACGGTGCAAGAGTTTGGTTCACATTGCCAGCAGTGAATCTTCAGGGTGAGTCGGACTCCACTAGGGATGTCAGTCGTCACTGATTCTGTTCATAACTTTTGTGGACAGAATTTCTCGGTGCAGGGGGAGGAAGGAGTCCAGTTCAGTGGCCTCAGAATTCCATCTCTGCTATTTGCGGATGATGTGGTCCTTTTGTCATCATCGTGTCGTGAGCTCCAGCTCTCACTGGGACAGTCTGTAGCTGAGTGTAAAGCAGCTTGAATGAGGATTGACTCCTTCAAATCTGGGGCCATGGTCCTCTGTTGGAAACAGGTGGACTGCTGACTCCAGGTTGGGGGGGAGATGCTGCCTCAAGTGGAGGAGTTTAAGTATCTTAGGGTTATGTTCACGAATGAGGGAAGAATGGGAGATGGATAGGCGGATTGGTGCAGCTTCTGCAACGTTGCAGACTCAGTGCTGGCCCGTTTTGTTGAAGAGAGAGCTGAGCTGTAAGGCGAAGCTCTCTTGTTTACCTGTCTATATTCCTACCATCACCTATGGTCACAAACTGTGTAGTGACCAAAGGAACAAGCTTACAAATACAAGCAGTCCAAACGTGTTTTATCTGCAGGGTAGCTGGGCTCTCTCTTACAGCGCTTTGCCACTGTCTCAACGCTCATCAGTTGTGCATCACACCATTGAAAGACATGCCCACTGTCGGTACCCGCCCCTACTCAGCCTGGTTTATGGGACCACCATGTTCACGGTGAACTGCTCCGAGGAGACGATTTTGATGTAAACACAGCAGCCGTTCTTTGGGAAGCAAGGCTGCAACTACACCTGAACCACCACTTCCTCTCTGATCGTGTTGGCGGATGGCGCCACAAGAAATGAGCGCATTTACATAGAGATATCGGAGATGATGGCTCAGCACGGCTACACCTGGACTTATAAGCAGATAAGCTAAATAAACTCAAGTCCGATTATAAGGCGATTAAGTATCACAACGGGCATAGTGGCTCGAACACAATACTGCACACTTTGCATTGACGATCCTGTCCACAGAGCGGGGAAACAAGTCACAGTGGCAAATACCTACACCTGAGAAGAACAGAGGATGAGAGCCGAGTGGAGTTGCACTTATCAAAGGCAAAGTGGCTTTAGAGAAAGGGTGAGAAGTTCAGTGATCTGGAAGAGACTCAAGAGTAGAGCCGCTGCTCCCCCACATTGAGAACAATCACCAACTGAGGTGGTCCAGGCATCTGGTAAGGACACCTCCCTTGGTAGGTGTTACGGGCAAGTCCAACTGGGAGGAGATCCCTAGGAAGACCCAAGAAACACCTTGGAATCCCCCTGAAAGAGCCGGAAGTGACGTCTGGGCCTCCCTGCTCAAGCTGTAGCCTCAACGATCCGACTCCAGAACAAGAAGCAGATAATAGACGAAAGATTGCAGTACAAAAAAACTATGTTTAAATTTGAATTTCACACCGTCCAAAATTATTTTGGAATAAAATAAACAAATCAAGAAAGGACAGCGAGCCTCCCAACACTAAAACAAAGAGATGGCTTTCAGTCTGTATGAAAGCAAATAAGGCATGGCTCATCAGTCAAGTTGTTAAAATGTAATGCTTTTATTGACTCTGTTAAAGGTTCAGTATGCAGTTTCTGTAGAACTGCAGCAGTTAGAAATATTTTCAACAGGCAAAGCATTCTGATCCCTCCCCCTCAGAGCCATATGTGGCTCTGCCCCCTTGTGGTCTGTTGAATTTCAAATTCAAGCTCTGTTTTTATTGGCTGATTCAAATTCAAGCTCTGTTTTTATTGGCTGGTTACAAACTCTGTTTTTATTGGCTGGAAAATGGCGGGTCACCTTTTCTTTTTAGAAATGCTTATTTACCACCTGGAGAAGCAAGGGGACAATATTTTTTTTTAATTTTTTTCAGAGATTACCTGGCTAACATCAGTCTGTCAGGAGGTAGTGACAGAGTGAAGAAATATGTTCATAAAAAAAGCTACATACTGCAGCTTTAACTGAAAAAGGTTAAAAGAATCCAGAAAAGTATCTGAATGATAAAGGCAGACAATAAAACTGGTTTTGAAAGAAATATTCTCAGCCTTTTGCTAATCTGGATTAAAAACAGCACATCAGTATGTATGGATTTAAATATACCACCTAAATGATGAAGATCTACAACGTAAAAAAAAATATTCCTACAGATTGTTGGTCATTAAAAACACCTTTTTAGGGCCTGAGCCTCGTTAAGGTGGACCGAGGCGAAGTGGACAACTGTTCTGGGGTCATAAACGCTGCCGGCTGACAAGGAGCAGGCTCGTTATCAGAGCAGACGCCAATGCTCAGATTTAACTTGCACATCTGCTAGCATGTGTGTGTGTGGGTTTTCTAAGAGTGTTTTTCACTAAGACAATACCAAACGAGTCTGCTTGTGTTTCAACAAAAAGTCTCAGAATCCAGTCAGGAACACCTCCTGAGACGTTATAAAATGGGAATTAAAACAAAAAAAGTGCTGAGCTAAAATACTCAGGAAGAATTATTTTTTTCTTCTAAAAACCTAAAGCAGATGGTCTGTTTCACTGTTTATTGTTTGCCACACATTTGAATGAATATTTATGAATCATTCACACTGTTGTGATCCATTTTTCTTCCATACATTTTTCGGCATCTTTCTCATTTCACAATTTTTGTGCTATTTCAACAAATATCAAAACGTTCAGCTCTTTCAGGATAATCCTGCTATGACTTTTGGTATTGGTGCAACTTTAGCTTTTTGAAATATTTAGCCTTTTCTGTCACTTTTTTTTTTTGTCATGAGAAAATGAATTACGGTAAGCACATTTTACATCCGTCAATCTTTAGATCTGTTTATAACCTTTCCCAGCTCCCTTCACATTTTGTTCTGGCTCAGCTTCTTTCGAGCTTCCTTGTACAAATTTTAACTTTTTTCCAGCTACTTTGAGCTAATTTCAGCAGTTTTTTCAGCTGTTTTGTGCTCCTTCCAGATTATTTCTGCTAACTACAACATTTCTGTGCTTATTCTAACGTCTGCTAATTTCAGTTTGTTTTGCTCCTTTCAGCTTATTTATGCAAGTTTCAGCTTTTTCTGCTATTTCAGCTGCTACTTAGCTGTTTTATGCTATCCTTTTCAACTGATTTCACATTTGTGGCGCTCATTTCAACTTCTTTCAGCCTAATTCAGCAAAAATGTCCCCTCTCCACTTTCTTCTAGTAATTTAAGCTACTTTCTGCTTTTTTAGCTATATTTCAGCAGTTTTATTTTTCTTTCCAAATTTCTGCTTTTTTCAGATTTCCACTTTTTGTGCTCATGGCTGCTTCTTTAACCGTTATTGGGCAAACGTGTTCTTTCTGTTTTCTTCTGCTAATTCGATTGTTTTACCTTTTCACCTACCTTTTTAGCATTTTTTAAGCTACTTTCAGCTGTTTTCAGATAAATTTAAGTTATCTGTGCTAATTTCTGCTATTTTCAGCATAATAATATTATTTCCTCTAATTTCAGCTTGTTATGCACCTTGTTATGCATTTCCCTGCTAGTTTAAGCTTTTTCTACTCTTTCAGCTATTATTTAGCTCTTTTGATGCTAATTTGAGCTTTTTCAGCTAATTCCACATTTTTAGCTCTTGTTCTTTCTGTTTCCCTCTGATAGCTTAAGCTTGTGTTTGCATTTTCAGCTACTTTTCAGCTATTTTTGCTAATTTCAGCTTTTTTAAGCTAATTCCCTAATTTTTGTGCTAATATCATGATTATTTAACCTAATTCAGCACATATGTATTCTTTCTGATTTCTTCTGGTGAAGTAGGCTTATTCTTCCATTTCAGCTACATTTCAGAATGTTTTTAGCTAATTTCAGCTGTGTTTTTCAGCAAATTCATCTGTAATAAGCATTCACACTGCATTTTCGCTGGAAATGCAATTTCTCTAGTCGATTTTGCTTTTACTTTTAATAAGGATTTTTTAAAGACAACATTTTGCAACTTAGTGCGAAATGTGGTCTTGACTAAACTACTACGGTACATCTGATTTGTCTAGAGTCAGAACCTAATCCAGAACCTTGCGTGCTTTCTGTTGCTTTTCTCAAACTAATATGGTTCTACTGGAGTTACAAAACATATTGCACATGTTTAAACGTCTGACTTTAGTATTTTTGTTAACATTCAGACGTCGATGTGTTTCTGAGAGGGTACAGGTCTCTCTTACCCCCCCTGCTCTCGCTGTCCGCTGGCTTCACTTGGATTGGACGGTTCATCTGAGGGGGAAAAAAGCGACACAACACAATACGGTGTGTTTAAAGAAAGCTCAGAGAGTGCACATAAATCAAATTCATGGGGCTCAAAGGAAAAACATACCATACATGTGTTAAATTATTGCCAAATGATGTAAATTTAATGTAAAAATGTATCTACTTCATATAAATCTGGCTTCATTGTGACAGATTTCTGCATGTATGGAGTATGAGTTTGCATTATTTACACACAGATGTTTCTTGTTTCCTTTTTGCCTCTCTCCATCAGACCACAGCTGACACAGATACTGTCACACCCCAACCCCCCCTCCTCAAGCCTCCCTCTGCCTCTCTCCCCGTCACACAAAAACCAGGAAAAGCACACGCACACACCCACGCGGGATTGGAGAAGTGATAAGATTAAGAACGCTCAACAGCTAATCTGGATTAAAGGAGCACACAGCATCAGAATACAGAAAGAGATTCTGAGCCTGATGGAGAGGCAAAAAGGAAGGAGTGGTTTCTGCAGAAACAGAGAACAATGGAGGACCACCAAACGCTGTCGTGAACAAGAAAAGCTGCATTTTCTGTATAAATGCTGAGCGCTGAACGACTGACTGTTCAAGCTGAAATGGAACAACAGCTAAAAGCTAAATTGAGCGAAACTAGATAATACCTAAAAGAGGCCAAATGCTATCTGATAGCCAAATGTTTCAAGCACTAGCTAAAAGTGTCTAAAAGGTATATACTGTATACCAAAATGCTAGCTATAAAGGATTGCTTAAAGCTAACGTATCAAAAATCTAGTGACGAAAAATAAAATTGCAAAAGGATAGCTAAAAGTAACGATGATTAGCTAAAATCGGAGATTATCAAATGGCTGGTCTAGCTAAAATGAGCAAAACACTAGGTGAAAGTAGCTGAATTGAAGCTAAACACTAAAACATCGAAAGGGCAGTTAAATGCATCAAAATCTAGTGAAAAACCAAAATAGCAAAAGTAAAAGCTAAAACTAACAAAGTTTAGCTAGAATGTAAGAGCATTAAAAGGGCTAGCTAAAAGCTAAATAAGAAAAGGCAAGCCAGAAGCTAAAAGATGCAAAAGGTTGACAGCTAAGTATTCAAAGGCAACAAAAAAAAAGCTAAAGGCTATCTGAAAGGAAACGCCAAAAACATCAAAAGGCTATAGCTAAGAGTAGCAAAAGAGCAGCTAAATGTAACGTAAAATAAAAAATAAAAATTAATCTGAAGCAGATTTAAAATAAAACTATGTTTTTGAAGTAAATAATGTTATTTTAATATGTTTATATGGGGAAAATATTTGTAAATAAACATTTTTAAACTTATGGTAGCTATTTGCTGAATGAACGTTTGACACATTAGTAGCTAAAGAAAACACAAGGTGTGCAGTTAAGATTGCAAAAAATGGATGGGAAAATATTAACAGGAAAACAATAGTGTGAATTCAGACAAATAAGTAACCTTTCTAAGTAAAGCTGCTGAAATGTCATCTTTTCTTCACCTCCTAACCCTTTAGCTAAAGCCCTGCGTGAAATCGTTTCAGCTTGTCCTTCAGACGTACAGAGCATGAAAACGGGGGACAAGAGTAAGACAAAGACGGGACAAGAGAGGGTGAGAAAGGGAGCAGGGTGAGATAGGGAGAGATTGAAGGAGCATATGGAGCTCAAGGAGGGAGGTGGGGGGAGGTGCAGGCGGAGGAGGGGGAGGAGTCGAGGTGAGAGAAGCAGAGTGGCAGTCTGTTAACTGTGGCTTAATGAAGGTCTTAATTATGGCGCTGGTGACATTTCAGCCAGTCACTGATCCCGTGTCACTGATTGATCCGCTGTGATCGGTCACCGGGAGGCTCTATCGATCGGCGCCGGTGGGACCCGCATGAACAAACATCTCCGAGCTGCCACCACGCCGACCTGGCCGGCTGATGGGGACCAACACCTGCTGCAGCTCCTCAACGAGGGTGGCCAATTGATCGCCCCAATTAATAAGATGATGGAGAGGCCATCTTCCAATCAGTCAGGCAAATGGAGGTCTGCTCCTGCATCTAGTGGGTTTTAGTTACAATTACTGGAAAAGTTTTGTCCTCGGAGGAGAGAACTTCGTCCCGTCTGGGTCAGAAAGTTGAACTCGGTGCACTTGAGAAAGAAAACTTGCAATAAATATGGCTTCTTATTAGGGGTGCGAATCTCTCAGTGTCTGGAGAATCGATTCGATTCCGATTTTTGATGCACCGATTCAATAAAAAATCGATTTTCGATTCTAAAACGATTTTCATTCCAAGATCGATCTTCGATTCTAAAACGATCTTCGATTCTGAAACGATTTTCAATTGAAATCATGAAAAGATTAAACAATAATGTAAAACATTTATTTAAAACAATAATGTATGCTTGTAGCAAACATTAATAATGTCAAATAATACAGTACAAATACAGCAGCCTGAATTGTGAGCAGATGGGTATATGAATAGAATGCAGCAGCTTTAATCGGGCCCCGGAGGTTACTGGTGCCTATATCCAGCAGTCACTGTGCGAGAGGCAGGGGACACCCTGGACATGTCTCCAGTCCATCACAAATAATTCAAAATACAAACGTAAACAAAGATTTCAGCCTACTTTTTGCTTTGTTTTTTGAATGTCCAGAGGACCAGACTTAGCTTTTTTAGATTTGTCTACCTGGATTATTGAGCATGCCTCAGGGTATTTCAGCTGTATTGCATAAACATTTAACTCAAAATAAAATAGACTTCAAAATCATATTGTATTCATCCATGTTTCAAATGTGTATGGGTGGATTTTGTTTAAAAGATTTGTTTGGTAAATCTTTTCAACAAAAGCCATCATCTTTACCCGCTTTATCTTTATCGGGTCCTTGAGGTCACTGGTTCGGGTCAGATTTCTTCTTCTTTCTGCCACCTTTCATTTCATGTATTCTTTCATATACTATGAGATATGGTTTTATTTTCTTTATCTTTTGGGTTTATTGTAAAAAAAACAAAACAAAAAAAACAACAACAACAAAAAAAAAAAAACGATTTTGGGGCTTTTAGAATCGATTCTGAATCGCCAGGACTAAGAATCTCGATTCTTTTAAAAAATTGTTTGTTTTTTTTCCTGCACCCCACTTCTTATCACCCACCACCATGAAAGGCACGTGATCGAGTAAAAATCTGGGTCTGTTAGCTTGTCTGTCTGTTAAAACAAAATTACAGATAATAATAATAATAATAATGTCTTTGTCTGTCATCTGTGTATGTTTCCCATACACAGATGTTAGAAAAATAATTAAAAACAATAGAATGAGAGTCAACTTAACTAAAAAGAACAAGACGCTTTAAAATAAAGTATCTTGTCTGACTCATGACATCAGGTTTATTTGCATGTTGTTATACTCTTAGGGTTCAGTATAGAACCAGTTTGAAGAGTCGGACTGTTTCGATACAGGGAATTGATTTATGGAACACTTTAGATAACGATATTAAATTTGCTAGATCGATGCTTGTGTTTAAAAAGATGATCAAATCTAAGTTGTTAACAAAATATGAAAATCTTTAGTTAAATCCATTGTATTAGGAAACTTTCTAGTTAACTAACGAAGTTTTTTTTTTTTTTTCATTCTATTACTGAAAAACATTGCTTGAGTTGATTGTTTGGATTGAGTTTGCTTTTGTTACTTTGAAAAAAGGGGCAGATATTATAAGATTATTTCTTCTCTCTGCCACCTTTCATTTTATGTCTTTTACATTTTACACTGTATGTTTATACATTGTTTTTCTTTTATATTGATGTAAAATGAATAAATTTAATTTAAAAAAAAATGTTTGAGTGACGTTACTAAAAAAAAAGAAATAAGTCCCATAATTCAGCAGATGGCTCAGAAGGTTGGAATTAGAAAATACACGAGAGAAAACAGCGAGAAGCGGAGGCCATGAAGGCTGCGCTACTTCAGATCAGC
>JBBPBX010015705.1:0-16384 GCA_038048925.1 Garcialebias charrua
CTTCAGTCCTTCACTCCTTCAGTCCTTCACTCCTTCAGTCCTTCAGTCCTTCAGTCCTTCACTCCTTCACTCCTTCAGTCCTTCACTCCTTCAGTCCTTCACTCCTTCAGTCCTTCACTCCTTCACTCCTTCAGTCCTTCACTCCTTCAGTCCTTCACTCCTTCAGTCCTTCACTCCTTCAGTCCTTCACTCCTTCACTCCTTCAGTCCTTCACTCCTTCACTCCTTCAGTCCTTCAGTCCTTCAGTCCTTCACTCCTTCAGTCCTTCACTCCTTCAGTCCTTCACTCCTTCAGTCCTTCACTCCTTCAGTCCTTCAGTCCTTCAGTCCTTCACTCCTTCAGTCCTTCACTCCTTCAGTCCTTCAGTCCTTCAGTCCTTCAGTCCTTCAGTCCTTCACTCCTTCAGTCCTTCAGTCCTTCAGTCCTTCACTCCTTCAGTCCTTCAGTCCTTCACTCCTTCAGTCCTTCAGTCCTTCAGTCCTTCAGTCCTTCAGTCCTTCAGTCCTTCAGTCCTTCAGTCCTTCAGTCCTTCACTCCTTCAGTCCTTCAGTCCTTCAGTCCTTCAGTCCTTCAGTCCTTCACTCCTTCAGTCCTTCAGTCCTTCAGTCCTTCAGTCCTTCAGTCCTTCAGTCCTTCACTCCTTCAGTCCTTCACTCCTTCAGTCCTTCACTCCTTCAGTCCTTCACTCCTTCAGTCATTCACTCCTTCAGTCCTTCAGTCCTTCACTCCTTCAGTCCTTCAGTCCTTCACTCCTTCAGTCCTTCTCCAGTCCTTCAGTCCTTCAGTCCTTCAGTCCTTCACTCCTTCAGTCCTTCACTCCTTCAGTCCTTCACTCCTTCAGTCCTTCAGTCCTTCACTCCTTCAGTCCTTCAGTCCTTCAGTCCTTCAGTCCTTCAGTCCTTCAGTCCTTCACTCCTTCAGTCATTCACTCCTTCAGTCCTTCAGTCCTTCACTCCTTCAGTCCTTCAGTCCTTCACTCCTTCAGTCCTTCAGTCCTTCAGTCCTTCAGTCCTTCAGTCCTTCAGTCATTCACTCCTTCAGTCCTTCACTCCTTCAGTCATTCACTCCTTCAGTCCCTCACTCCTTCAGTCATTCACTCCTTCAGTCCTTCAGTCCTTCACTCCTTCAGTCCTTCAGTCCTTCACTCCTTCAGTCCTTCAGTCCTTCAGTCCTTCAGTCCTTCAGTCCTTCAGTTCTTCACTCCTTCAGTCATTCAGTCCTTCAGTCATTCACTCCTTCACTCCTTCAGTCCTTCACTCCTTCAGTCCTTCACTCCTTCAGTCCTTCAGTCCTTCAGTCATTCAGTCCTTCAGTCCTTCAGTCCTTCAGTCCTTCAGTCCTTCAGTCCTTCAGTCCTTCAGTCCTTCAGTTCACTCCTTCAGTCCTTCAGTCCTTCAGTCCTTCAGTCCTTCAGTCCTTCAGTCCTTCAGCTTCACTCCTTCAGTCCTTCACTCCTTCAGTCCTTCAGTCCTTCAGTCCTTCAGTCCTTCAGTCCTTCACTCCTTCAGTCCTTCAGTCCTTCAGTCCTTCACTCCTTCAGTCCTTCACTCCTTCAGTCCTTCAGTCCTTCAGTCCTTCACTCCTTCAGTCCTTCAGTCCTTCAGTCCTTCAGTTCTTCACTCCTTCAGTCATTCACTCCTTCACTCCTTCAGTCCTTCAGTCCTTCAGTCCTTCAGTTCTTCACTCCTTCAGTCATTCACTCCTTCACTCCTTCAGTCCTTCAGTCCTTCACTCCTTCAGTCCTTCACTCCTTCAGTCCTTCAGTCCTTCAGTCCTTCACTCCTTCAGTCCTTCAGTCCTTCAGTTCTTCACTCCTTCAGTCCTTCACTCCTTCAGTCATTCACTCCTTCACTCCTTCAGTCCTTCAGTCCTTCAGTCCTTCAGTTCTTCACTCCTTCAGTCATTCACTCCTTCAGTCCTTCACTCCTTCAGTTCTTCACTCCTTCAGTTCTTCACTCCTTCAGTCCTTCACTCCTTCACTCCTTCAGTCCTTCAGTCCTTCAGTCCTTCAGTTCTTCACTCCTTCAGTCATTCACTCCTTCACTCCTTCAGTCCTTCAGTCCTTCAGTCCTTCAGTCCTTCAGTCCTTCACTCCTTCAGTCCTTCAGTCCTTCAGTCCTTCAGTCCTTCACTCCTTCGGTCCTTCAGTCCTTCAGTCCTTCAGTCCTTCAGTCCTTCAGTCCTTCAGTCCTTCAGTTCTTCACTCCTTCAGTTCTTCACTCCTTCAGTTCTTCACTCCTTCAGTCCTTCACTCCTTCACTCCTTCAGTCCTTCAGTCCTTCAGTCCTTCAGTTCTTCACTCCTTCAGTCATTCACTCCTTCACTCCTTCAGTCCTTCAGTCCTTCAGTCCTTCAGTCCTTCACTCCTTCAGTCCTTCACTCCTTCAGTCCTTCACTCCTTCAGTCCTTCAGTCCTTCAGTCCTTCACTCCTTCAGTCCTTCACTCCTTCTCCTTCACTCCTTCAGTCCTTCACTCCTTCAGTCCTTCAGTCCTTCAGTCCTTCAGTTCTTCACTCCTTCAGTCATTCACTCCTTCACTCCTTCAGTCCTTCAGTCCTTCAGTCCTTCACTCCTTCAGTCCTTCAGTCCTTCACTCCTTCACTCCTTCACTCCTTCAGTCCTTCACTCCTTCAGTCCTTCAGTCCTTCAGTCCTTCAGTCCTTCACTCCTTCAGTCCTTCAGTCCTTCAGTCCTTCAGTCCTTCACTCCTTCAGTCCTTCACTCCTTCAGTCCTTCACTCCTTCAGTCCTTCAGTCCTTCACTTCACTCCTTCAGTTCACTCCTTCACTCCTTCAGTCCTTCAGTCCTTCAGTCCTTCACTCCTTCACTCCTTCAGTCCTTCACTCCTTCACTCCTTCACTCCTTCACTCCTTCACTCCTTCAGTCCTTCAGTCCTTCAGTCCTTCACTCCTTCACTCCTTCACTCCTTCAGTCCTTCAGTCCTTCAGTCCTTCACTCCTTCACTCCTTCAGTCCTTCACTCCTTCAGTCCTTCACTCCTTCAGTCCTTCAGTCCTTCACTCCTTCACTCCTTCAGTCCTTCAGTCCTTCACTCCTTCAGTCCTTCACTCCTTCACTCCTTCACTCCTTCAGTCCTTCACTCCTTCAGTCCTTCAGTCCTTCAGTCCTTCAGTCCTTCACTCCTTCACTCCTTCACTCCTTCAGTCCTTCAGTCCTTCACTCCTTCAGTCCTTCACTCCTTCAGTCCTTCAGTCCTTCACTCCTTCAGTCCTTCAGTCCTTCACTCCTTCAGTCCTTCAGTCCTTCAGTCCTTCAGTCCTTCACTCCTTCAGTCCTTCACTCCTTCAGTCCTTCACTCCTTCACTCCTTCAGTCCTTCAGTCCTTCACTCCTTCACTCCTTCAGTCCTTCAGTCCTTCAGTCCTTCAGTCCTTCAGTCCTTCACTCCTTCAGTCCTTCAGTCCTTCAGTCCTTCAGTCCTTCAGTCCTTCACTCCTTCAGTCCTTCAGTCCTTCAGTCCTTCAGTCCTTCAGTCCTTCAGTCCTTCACTCCTTCAGTCCTTCAGTCCTTCAGTCCTTCAGTCCTTCAGTCCTTCAGTCCTTCAGTCCTTCACTCCTTCACTCCTTCACTCCTTCACTCCTTCAGTCCTTCACTCCTTCAGTCCTTCAGTCCTTCAGTCCTTCAGTCCTTCAGTCCTTCAGTCCTTCACTCCTTCAGTCCTTCAGTCCTTCAGTCCTTCACTCCTTCAGTCCTTCACTCCTTCAGTCCTTCACTCCTTCAGTCCTTCAGTCCTTCAGTCCTTCAGTCCTTCACTCCTTCAGTCCTTCACTCCTTCAGTCCTTCAGTCCTTCACTCCTTCAGTCCTTCAGTCCTTCACTCCTTCAGTCCTTCAGTCCTTCAGTCCTTCACTCCTTCAGTCCTTCAGTCCTTCAGTCCTTCAGTCCTTCAGTCCTTCACTCCTTCACTCCTTCAGTCCTTCAGTCCTTCAGTTCCTTCACTCCTTCACTCCTTCAGTCCTTCAGTCCTTCACTCCTTCAGTCCTTCACTCCTTCAGTCCTTCAGTCCTTCAGTCCTTCACTCCTTCAGTCCTTCAGTCCTTCAGTCCTTCAGTCCTTCAGTCCTTCAGTCCTTCAGTCCTTCACTCCTTCACTCCTTCACTCCTTCAGTCCTTCAGTCCTTCAGTCCTTCACTCCTTCAGTCCTTCAGTCCTTCAGTCCTTCAGTCCTTCAGTCCTTCACTCCTTCAGTCCTTCACTCCTTCACTCCTTCAGTCCTTCACTCCTTCAGTCCTTCACTCCTTCAGTCCTTCAGTCCTTCAGTCCTTCACTCCTTCAGTCCTTCACTCCTTCAGTCCTTCAGTCCTTCACTCCTTCAGTCCTTCACTCCTTCAGTCCTTCAGTCCTTCACTCCTTCAGTCCTTCAGTCCTTCACTCCTTCAGTCCTTCAGTCCTTCACTCCTTCAGTCCTTCAGTCCTTCAGTCCTTCACTCCTTCAGTCCTTCACTCCTTCAGTCCTTCAGTCCTTCAGTCCTTCACTCCTTCACTCCTTCAGTCCTTCACTCCTTCAGTCCTTCACTCCTTCAGTCCTTCAGTCCTTCACTCCTTCAGTCCTTCACTCCTTCAGTCCTTCAGTCCTTCAGTCCTTCACTCCTTCAGTCCTTCACTCCTTCAGTCCTTCACTCCTTCAGTCCTTCACTCCTTCACTCCTTCAGTCCTTCAGTCCTTCAGTCCTTCACTCCTTCAGTCCTTCACTCCTTCAGTCCTTCAGTCCTTCACTCCTTCAGTCCTTCACTCCTTCAGTCCTTCAGTCCTTCAGTCCTTCACTCCTTCAGTCCTTCACTCCTTCAGTCCTTCAGTCCTTCAGTCCTTCACTCCTTCAGTCCTTCAGTCCTTCAGTCCTTCACTCCTTCAGCTCCTTCAGTCCTTCAGTCCTTCAGTCCTTCAGTCCTTCAGTCCTTCAGTCCTTCAGTCCTTCAGTCCTTCACTCCTTCAGTCCTTCAGTCCTTCAGTCCTTCACTCCTTCAGTCCTTCAGTCCTTCAGTCCTTCAGTCCTTCACTCCTTCAGTCCTTCACTCCTTCAGTCCTTCACTCCTTCACTCCTTCAGTCCTTCAGTCCTTCAGTCCTTCACTCCTTCAGTCCTTCAGTCCTTCACTCCTTCAGTCCTTCACTCCTTCAGTCCTTCAGTCCTTCAGTCCTTCAGTCCTTCAGTCCTTCAGTCCTTCACTCCTTCAGTCCTTCAGTCCTTCCCTTCACTCCTTCAGTCCTTCAGTCCTTCAGTCCTTCAGTCCTTCACTCCTTCAGTCCTTCAGTCCTTCAGTCCTTCAGTCCTTCACTCCTTCACTCCTTCACTCCTTCACTCCTTCAGTCCTTCAGTCCTTCAGTCCTTCACTCCTTCACTCCTTCACTCCTTCAGTCCTTCAGTCCTTCAGTCCTTCACTCCTTCAGTCCTTCACTCCTTCACTCCTTCAGTCCTTCACTCCTTCAGTCCTTCAGTCCTTCAGTCCTTCACTCCTTCACTCCTTCAGTCCTTCACTCCTTCAGTCCTTCACTCCTTCAGTCCTTCACTCCTTCACTCCTTCAGTCCTTCAGTCCTTCACTCCTTCACTCCTTCAGTCCTTCAGTCCTTCACTCCTTCAGTCCTTCACTCCTTCAGTCCTTCACTCCTTCAGTCCTTCACTCCTTCAGTCCTTCAGTCCTTCAGTCCTTCAGTCCTTCACTCCTTCAGTCCTTCAGTCCTTCACTCCTTCACTCCTTCACTCCTTCAGTCCTTCAGTCCTTCAGTCCTTCAGTCCTTCAGTCCTTCAGTCCTTCAGTCCTTCACTCCTTCACTCCTTCAGTCCTTCACTCCTTCAGTCCTTCAGTCCTTCACTCCTTCAGTCCTTCACTCCTTCAGTCCTTCAGTCCTTCAGTCCTTCAGTCCTTCAGTCCTTCAGTCCTTCAGTCCTTCACTCCTTCAGTCCTTCAGTCCTTCAGTCCTTCAGTCCTTCAGTCCTTCAGTCCTTCACTCCTTCACTCCTTCAGTCCTTCACTCCTTCACTCCTTCAGTCCTTCAGTCCTTCAGTCCTTCAGTCCTTCAGTCCTTCAGTCCTTCACTCCTTCACTCCTTCAGTCCTTCAGTCCTTCACTCCTTCAGTCCTTCAGTCCTTCAGTCCTTCAGTCCTTCAGTCCTTCACTCCTTCACTCCTTCACTCCTTCAGTCCTTCAGTCCTTCACTCCTTCAGTCCTTCAGTCCTTCAGTCCTTCAGTCCTTCACTCCTTCACTCCTTCAGTCCTTCACTCTTTCAGTCCTCAGGGGTTTCATGTCAGGACAGTAACTGGTCTGGTCTTTGTCTGGTTCTACAATGAGTCCAGTCCAACCTCGAGTCAAACAAAACTGGTTCCAGTTCTGACCCAGAACCTCCTTCAGCAGCAGAACTCTCAGTGGTTTTCTGTGGACTGTCTCAGTGTCTCGTGGTTGTGGAGGAGTTCTGGTCCACTCTGCTTTCCAACATGGCTTCAGGTCATTGAGGTGCAGAGATCTGGTTCTGGTCTCTGACTGGACCGCCTTCGCTCTCCTGATCCGTTCTGTTGTAGATCAGCTGCTGGGTTTGGGATAATGGTCCTGTCGGACCCAGTTGGGTCTTACTTCAGACTCAGAAACTTTGGTCTAGAGAGGACTTCCTGGTGTTTTACTAGTTTTTTGATACTTTGTTAAAAAAAAAATTTATTTTGTTTTTTTTCTCTCTTTTGTTTTCTATTGTTTATTGTTTAATTCTATTGTTCATTGTTCTTTAGTTTTAGCAGGTCGCTTTCGTAAATGAGCCCATGAGGTTCAAAAGATTTACCTGACTAAATAAAGGTTGAATGAAAATCGCTAAAATCTAAAGTTTTAAATGGCTAAATTCGACGGATGCATATGTATCTTTCTACATTGTATGAAATGTGCCGTTGGAGCAGAGATCTGTATCTTACGTCACAATCACGTGACCGGAAAAACCCGAATTTACCGTATAAAAAAACGGCGCTAATTTTAAACTATTTTGGAGAGGAATTTTCATTAATTTCACATTGTTTTAGCAAAAACGATCAGAGGTCAATCTTAATATATATACGGTATATGTTGTGCCATTTTATGGAAAGTTAAAAGATTATGTCAGCGGAGCTTTAAGGACACATATTTAATTTGATTTATGACAACATGATTCATGTCTCGAGAAACCAGACTTTTGGCTGAAGGATCAGATCTTGGGGATTTTTTCAGGCACGTTCCATTGGTATGGTCATTTTAATTTGGACATTTTCGGAAGCGAGTGGACCGACACAGACTGAAGGTAGATGTCATTAAAGTTCTGCCTGTCCCCAAAACAATCGTGTTTGTCTGAAATTCTGCTCCCTGACTGGCCTTGACAGGACGTCTTATCGCAACATGCCTGGAGAAGTTTTGTAAACCTGACGCTCTCCCCCGGTCCCAACCCTTCTACTGAGGAATTCCACGGACTTTTCAGAGGAGCTCAGCTGAATAAACATTCTGTCATCATTTCAGGCCTCTGGATTCGCCTTCACATGTGAAACCTCCAGGTGCCTCCTCCGTCTGCTGCCTGCGTATGACAGCCTGGTTTGCTCGGCACTCACCCCCACCACTGTTTTTAGTGGCGGAGATTTTTTTTAAGGGTAGAAGCGGAAATGCTACTTGAAGGGGCCGCTCGTATGAGATATTAAGAAGCTAGTTAAGTGGGTGTTGTGTTTAAAATGAGTGTTTATGTAATTATTTCCAGTTTACATATCCAACATGTTTTCTTTGTTTATAACTTCATTACTACAAAGCCTGAGAGTTACTGGATCCAAGCAAACAATTACTGGAACGCACCCTGTCAAAAGAAGAGTTCCCAGATCCTGTTCCCACAGGATCCAGCTCAAATTACCGTATTTTTCTTACCATAAGTCGCAATATCAATGAACAGGCTTGTTTTCATACATAAGGTGCACCGGATTATAAGGTGCATTGAGCAAAACAAAACAGTCAGATAAGTCAAACTTTATTCAACTCATTCACAGTAACTCAACATTGTTCAGTTGTACCACATAAAATTGGATCGAGGTCAGTGAGCACAACCAGAATTAATACATAAGGTGCATTGGATTATAAGCTGTCGATTTTTTAGAAAATTAAAAGATTTTAAGTGCACTTTATAATCTGAAAATTTACGGTAAGCCCTGGAAGGTGCCATTTATAAGACTGAGTTTGTTGTGGCTCCTCGGACTGATGAAGTCTTAGATGAAAAGTTCCAGCAAAAAGAAACCGTCCAGAGGACCTGACTTAACTTTGTTGGAACACGAGTTATGTTTGCTGTTTCAGCACAAACATGACATCAGACCAGACCAGGTTTTATTAATATGTACAACTTTCAGGGAGACTTGTTCCAATCCAAGTCACAGAAAACCAGTCGTGTTGCTGGTCGTTGAGGGGCGAGGTCGATGGGGAAATCTAGGCCACTGGAGCTCCAGTAAAAACATTCAGGTCTGATGGGGGGTAGCAGCCTGTCTGGATCATTTCATGTGTGGTTTATGAAAAATTACAAGCAGGCGTTTGGATTTGGTCATTTTATCGCACTAATTAAAAATCTGGCTCCTTCAAGGTAAACAGGCCTGGTTTGATATTTATGTTTTACTGGAGGGTCTCAGGAACCACCTGTCTGCAGCTCGTCTCCCCTCCAGTCAGAGAGACCAAATAGTTTTCACTGGCAATGAATTTAATGTGACAGCTCCATCAAGTTCAGGTTAGTGTGGTTAGGAATAATCAAGTACAACATTCAGTCATTTTATTGCATGTCTCAGTCTCAAAAACATCTTTTTCAATAATATCAATAAATATACAGGAACTGTGTGAGTTTGTTTCATAAAAGCACAGAAAACAAGTTAAAAAATTATCTTTTAAGTTTAAATTTCAGGAAAAAATAAATCACAGCTGATGCTGTCAAATGACGTACGTTGGTTTTATAATACATGATGGGTTCAGCTCCAGTGGTTTGACAGAAGTACCGTGCAGGGTGGACCTGATGTACCAGACTGCGATCTTTTTGCAAATGATGCCGTAAAGCTGCAGATATTGTACCTATTTGGCAAAAACAAAACAAGCAAGGGTAAAAGCCAAAGTAGAACCAATTCAGTCAGAGGTGAGGAAGTTCGACTTACAACTCCAATTCCACAAAAGTTGCGTCATCTTGCAACGCCGGGGGAGAAAAAAAAAAGGATTTGTAAATCTTACCCACATTTTACTCACAATGGAGCACAGCAACATCAAATGCTGAAACTAAGCAATGGTGCCATTTCTTTGAACCCCCCCCCCCCAATAATAATAAGGTCAAATTGACTCCAACACTTCCATCAAATGCTTCTGTAAATAGTTTGTCATCCAAAAACAAATCTTTCAAGCTCCATCATGCAAAGAAAATAATGTATGAGCCAAAACTCAATTAAAAAAGATTGGGGGCAAAAATAAAAACTATTCTTAGACAAAAAATTTAAACATTGCTTGGGGAACTGTACTTTAATTCAGAAGACCATGGTTTCCCAAACAAGGTTGACTTTGTTTGAAAGAAATGATCCAGCCTGTTGTCACTGCACTAAAACCATAGATATACGGTAGGATCTGATGTCGTATATCTCCGTATCCTTCACATATACTTATATTTCCGGATATTCCTGGAAATGGACCGCAATGATCCTTAAAAAATCCCAAAATCCGGATACTTATCTTTGGCAGGCCCTTGACAAATAACAGCCACATTTATTTTGGATCTGCCGAAGATAAGTATCCAGATTTGGGGATTTTTTAAGGATCATTGCGGTCCATTTCCGGGAATATACGAACACAGATCCTTCCGTATATCTATGGTTTTAGTGCAGTAAGACCTGCCTCTCTAATGGTATGGGGGTGCATTGATACCTATAGCATGGACAGATTTCACATCTGTAACCATCCAAAGAGCCAGGACTGCTGAACAGCGAGAATCTGACATCAGACAAGAACAGGTCAACATCCTCTGAAAACAGCTGATCTGTTTTATTTTGTTTGCTTTTTAATCAAAGTTCATGCTCAATAATCCAGGTCCTCTGGACGGTTTTATTTTGAAACGTTTCATCTTTCATCCAAAGGACTTCATCAGTCCAAGGAGCCACAACAAACTCAGTCCTACAAGCAGCACACTCACAGTGGGCCAAAAATCACAAGTGGACTTTTTTTAGCATGAACTTTGTTGTTTTGAACCACTTTAGCCATGGCTGCCTCAGATGAGTCGGCTAGAGGGCGGACTCCAGAAACCATCTCATCAACATCAAACTGGTTGGCCCTCTATTCGAGTGTGCTACTTATGGGACTGAGTTTGTTGTGGATGAAGTCTTGGATGAAATATGAAACAATTCAACTAGGGATGCACAATATTGGATTTCTGGCCGATATCCGATATGCCTATATGTTAAAACTTATTTGGCCGATAACCAATACAAATACTGATATTTTTCCCCCTAGACCTACTTACAGGGACTACATAGCTTTCTCTGCTGTGGAATTAGACTACATTATTCTGCATGGTCAGTTTGGCCTGCTACCAAATGCAGATGCCAAAAAGGGGTCTGAAAATGATGCAACATTTCAACTTGGATTATGTTTAATGTCAAATTCATTTATGATATTTACGGTACTCTCTCCAACAAAATGACAACACTCAGTCATACAAAAACAGCACCTTTATATATATAGATCTATATATATAGATCTATATATCTATATATATACGGACTCTATAGAGTGCCTTTTATATCGGTGAGTTATTTTGATGGAATGGCCGATATTTAGCTTTATCGCCAACATTGGCCGATACAAATACCATGTCGATAATATTGTGCATCCCTAGTTTCAACATAAAGAAACCATCCAGAGAACCTGACTTAAGTTTGTTGATCTGTTTTTAGTTGTTTACAGACTTTTAAAACAAGACGGGACGCTGACCCTGTCCCAACTGTTTGACGTGTTGCTGCCAACAAATTCAAAGCTTTTCCACCCCTTAAAAAGTGCTATATGTAGTTTTTAGAACACGCTGGAACTTAGAAAAATTTTGAACAGAGACACGTTTCTGGTCCCTCCCCCTTGCTCTTGGCTGAACTGCAGCTCAGCCTCCATAGCTCCGCCTCCACTGCATGTCCTGTTTCGTGAACGCGCATGTGTGCAGCCGCTGCGATGTTCTGTGTTTATATGTTAATAAAACGTTCTAAAAAATAAAATAAAAACATGGAGCGCTGGTCCAGCACACCAGAACACCAGGAAATCTGCAGAGCCTCGCGCAGCCACGTTGAACCCGAGTTTAATTCGCTCGTGACAAATTCATTCATTTCCTCATCATTTCAGTCATGGAGTCAGCGGAGGAGGAAGCGATCACTTGACTTTTGGCAAAAAAACAAAAGAAAAGTCCAGATCAGGGATGAAGAAGGGGAATTTAATACATTTGTGCCACATACAAAACAGTCCTGCATCGCTTTGCAATCGTGGGGCGTGGGTTAGGGGCGTGAGAGGCTCTGTTTTTATTGGCTGGTTAAAAACTATTGGCTGGTTAACGGCGGGTCACTGTGGGTTTTTAGAAATGCTTGTAGAGAAGCCAGAGGACTATAGTTTTTTTCAGAGATTACTTGTCTAACATCAGTCTGTCAGGAGATAGTGACAGAGTGAAGAAATATGTTAAAAATATATTTTTAGAAAAGTTACATATAGCACCTTTAAAATAGCACAGTCTCTTAATTTAAACAGCTGATGTTTATCGTGTTCCAAAATGAGTTTATGAGATTCGCAAATTGCTGCACTCTGTTTTTATTGACGTTTTACTCAACGTTGTCAGAACTGGGAGTTGTACGTGGACAACCTGAACAAGGCGGGACGTGCCTCATCTTGTGCTGCGAAGAGAGTACAGTATTATTAGAATCTGACAAGAACCTGTGAGCTCTGGGTGATGAAAGAAAAAGAAGTCCAAACACACGAAGACATAATTTGTTGTAGCTGCGGAGTCTTAAAGATTAAAAGAGCCAACATCTTGTTATGCGTTGTTGTATCGGACCCTTTCTTGATGTGGACCATTAACTTCCAGGAACATTGGCAGGTTGCCTGGCAACTGCTCAAGAGCTTAGAAATGTTTCTGACCCGATGCATCACCCCTTCTTTAAAACGAGACGCATCAATTAGTGATTTAAATGTGCCACTAGGTGGTAGTTTTTCCAACTCCCGACAGAGCCAGACTGACCTCTCACCAACAACTTGCTGTGCTTTTAGATTTATTAACCTGGTTTGAAAAGAACAGGACTGATCTCTACCAGAAAACGAGTGTGTACCGCATTTTCCGGATTATAAGTCACACCTTTTTGCCTAATTTGCATGCCCTGCGACTTATAGAGAGGTGAGACCTGTTTATGGATTTTCCCCCATATTTTTAGACCAATTTTTGGCTCAGATATGACCGTTTTTCGATTTTAGCTTAGTTGTCTTTCCTTGTACTTTTTCAAAGCGAAACAATTTAAATCCAGCAGATTTGACCATTACGTGGATTTCTTAAGGAACGGTTAAGCTAAGACACGTTTGCTATAATTTTCAGCAGACGAATAATTGTTTTTACCGTGTTAATCTTGTGAAAAGTCCTTCCGTGCATGCTTCTGTGGTCGTCATTTTCAGCAGGGCAAATGACGCGCTGACGCGTGGCGTAGCGGTGACGCATAATAGATGCGACTTATATAAAGGTGCGACCCGTTTATGGATTTTTCCAATTTATTGACAATACATTAATTGGACAAAGTGACTTAAATAAAGGTGCGACCTATAGTCCAGAAAATACTGTCTTCATCAAATGTGTCTTTCTTTAAGTTTTCAACATTGTTCACTGAAAACATTCTGCAAAATTAGGCACATGGGCCTTTTTTTTTGGTTGATTTTGGCAACTGTGGTGCTTGACGATGGGCAGGTTATGTAAAACTGAACAAAACGACAAATTAACGGCTGGTTTTATTGACGATTGGAGGCATTTTGGTGATGACTGAAGTGAATTCCCTCTTGAGCGCTTCACGCTGTTTAGACATGATTGGGCTGAGCGGTTTAACTCAGATTTCCCCTTAGGCAGGGTTTAAAAATATTCCACTCCACATAGACTTACACATTTAAACATTATTAAAAAAAAAAGTTCAATAAAATATGACTGACCGTCAGTGCTTTTCTCACATAGTCGTATAAGAAGTTTAGTTTGTAACTAACTGCTGTCGGTTGAAACTGCTATTCTGTCACTCCATGATCAGGATCAGAGTTGAACTCCAGTGAGTTTCTGTACACCGTTTAAACCGCCTCCTTTAGCAGACGAGGTGCGGATGACTTCTGTAGCTAGTGGTTGGTGATTGAACATGATCGAAAGGCGTGTGAAAAGAGGAGCGGCGTCCACCGAAGAGGATCCGTTTCTTGGCAGCGGCTCCCACTCGAAACTTTCAGCGCTTGTCAGAGCGACCAAAAGCTGTTATGGTTAACTGGTCCATCAGTCTCTGAAAAGTCCGAGCCCCACAAGAAGTTGCCTCTTGTGCGTTGATCCTGCTACCCGCCCATCCATCTTCATCTCCCCTTTGCAGAGGGAGCTCCAGTCCTTCAATCCTTCCAGCTGTTGACTCCGATCCAACACTAGATGAATTTGAAGCACTTAGTCTTATCGTGGGGCAAACGGGTCTTAAACAGCACGGAGTCCACGCGAAACTGCGTGTACAGCAGCGGCATGTAGCCGTACACCTTGACGAAGAAGTTGATGCACTTGTGGCGCTCGTGGAAATGCGAGTCGTCGTGCGAAAGAGCCTGAGGGCAGCCGGGGCAGCGGAACGTCCAACGGGAGGTTACCTGAAGCAAACAGGACATTTATCAAATTTAATTTAAGAACAAACGGTAAGAATTTCTATGCACTCCAGTAATAAAACTCCGGAGAAAGCTCTGCTACTAATTCAATCTTGTATATTATAATTTGTGTGTGGAATATTAAGGTTGTTGGTTTGAGTAACGCTGAGGCAAAGTGAGCAAAAACATAAACTCAAAGTCTGAGGAACACAGAGGCTTAAAGAACTGGATGAACTGTTATGTTTGCAAAGTGAAATATAAACTAATAATCTTGTAATCCAGCATACAGATCAAATGTTCAATCATTCAGAGAATAAATGTGATCTTTAAAAAAGGATGATAAAAAAAAAAACATTTTAAGACAGATCTGATGGATAGTAGTGTTTTGCATACATATACCGGTAGATGGAAAACAGAAAGATGATGCTCCACAATAAAGGTATAGAAGGGGGATCCGAAAAAAAAAAAGGCAAAAACAACTGGACTTTATTTGTAACAGAAGACGTTTCGTTTCTCATCCGAGAAATAAGCTTTTTCCAATTCAAAGAGCGAGAATTGAAAAAGCTTCTCGGATGAGAAGCGAAACGTCTTCTGTTACAAATAAAGTCCAGTTGTTTTTGCCTTGAATGTTTTTGGATTCACCATGTCCTGGATGACTGAGAATCTTCACCAGTATAGAAGGGGGAGTTAATTTGAATGGGAAAAAAAAAAAAAAACCTCTTGTTGGATACTTAAGACATTTTAAATCACTGTCTAGTTAAGAAAAAAGTTATATTTAAAAGAAACAAGTGGTAGTTCTTTGTTCCAAAACATAAACTTCATGGGTTCAGCTTTAACGTTGATGGTACAGTAAACATTTTAATAACAGAGGGAGGAACTCCACCATCCCTTCAGATAAGAAACCTGAAACTAAGAAGTGATTTTTCCACAATAAGACGAGCTGAAGAGCTGCCAGCTGAACGTTTCAGTCAAATACAGTACCGTATTTTCCGCTGTATAAGTCGCATCAGTCCAAAAATGTCTAATAATTGTCGTATAAGTCACATCTATTATGCATCACAGCTGAACACCTGGAAACATGGGCCAAAAATCAAGGGCTGCCAAAATGGCGGCCGTGGGAGCGTGCACGCTGCAGGGGAGGGCTTTAACAAGAATTTAACAATATTAACACTTAAAAAACAATTATTTGTTTGCTCGAAATTATAGCAAAGGTGTGTCTCAGTTAGACTTTTCCTTAATAAATGCACTTTAATGGTCAAATCAGTTGCATTTCGCCTGGGCGGCGCAGCGAAATGCAGCTGATTTGACGTTTGCTCCAGGAGTTACAGAGCGAGACAAAGGTGGCTTTGTATGGCAAGCCAAGTGTCTCATTAATAGCCATTTTTACCCATTAATGAGACACTTGGCTTGCCATATTAGTCAAGGGCCCTCTAGCAGCTGGAAATGTTAAAGTTGAATATTTTTCATGTCAGAATGAAGCAAATTGTCAAATCTCAGCCAAAAGTTGGGTTAAAAATATTGGGGGGGGGGGGGATATATTAGTCGCTTCAGTGTATATAAGTCACAGTACTTGCAAATGTAGGCAAAAATGTGCGACTTATACAGCAAAAAATACGGTACTAAAAATTTAATGGATGTAAAAAAAGAGGTAACTTTTTACGTCTTACAGAATTAGTAAGGTGTTTTTATTGCCTTAACCACACTTTAGCCACTTAAACCCTTTAGTTGTTTTGAAACTGTAGACTTAAGAGGAAGTCAGATCTTGTTAAACATTTCATAAACTGCCTATAACTAAATCATAAATTATCACTTTCTGCAGAAAAGGGGATACATCTGTGTGAATCTGTTAATTACTAAAGTATCTCATACGACAGGACAAATGTTAATGAAACCTTCAGAAAATAATTAAATGTTTGCCTACAACTGGTTAGGTTTGAGAGTCAACCAAATTCAAGAAGCCTGTCAAAGCTCTTCAACATTAGCCAACACCAAATGTGTATCAGTTCCACAGATAAACTGAAACTTGATGTGGTTGTAGCCGAGTCGTCCACAACACTTAAGAGCAAAATTTCAAGGTTTGACCAAAAATGGCTAAAACTCAGTCATTTTTTAACTTAAGATGTCTAAAAATCTGATTTATTTATGTTTTTTAGAAACGTTGACATGCAGGCAGGATGGAAAACTCTTCAAAGACCTGCTGTAGAGTTGGCGTCAAAGGTGCTTAATGTTTTGCTGGTGCTCCTTTCAGCTGGAAGCACCAGAGCTGCTATTTTTTATTTATTTTTTATACATGGAGCTCTGTTTCTTTTAGCACAAAGTCAGACATTCGTTTAGATGCACTTTTACAAGATTCTCCTTTCAGAACAAGCCGAGCAGACCCATTACAGAGTCAGCGTTTCAAACAGAAGGAACTAATGTTAGCTCATCAACCAGCGAGCAGCAGAAAGCTGACAATGCAGCCAAGTGTAAAACAGCTGCCTCAGTCTGGGAAAGTAGGAACCTGCTTCGGTCTGAAATTAAGAGACGTGCCGTCTAAAAATGACTGGT
>JBBPBX010015705.1:18516-36060 GCA_038048925.1 Garcialebias charrua
AATTATTGCGATAAATGATAATATTGTCTGAAATTTGACAATAATTAATAATTGTCAAATTGAAGAAGAAATGTTTGTTAATTTTTGTGTGTAGTACTTTTTTTGAGCACTGGATGACAGTATAAGACTAAATCGAAGGATGGATAGTGATGGAGGGTCCGTCGGATAGTCGAACCTCGGATTCAGGAGGAGCAGTGTGGTTTTCGTCCTGGTCGTGGAACACTGGACCAGCTCTACACCCTCAGCAGGGTCCTGGAGGGTGCGTGGGAGTTTGCCCAACCAGTTTACATGTGCTTTGTGGACTTGGAGAAGGCATTCGACCGCGTCCCTCGGGGGGTTCTGTGGGGGGTACTCCGGGAGTATGGGGTACCAGGCCCTTTGATAAGGGCTGTTAGGTCCCTGTACGACCGGTGTCAGAGCTTGGTCCGCATTGCCGGCAGTAAGTCAGGCTCGTTTCCGGTGAGAGTTGGACTCCGCCAAGGTTGCCCTTTGTCACCGATTCTGTTCATAACTTTTATGGACAGAATTTCTAGGCGCAGCCAAGGTGTTGAGAGGATCCGTTTTGGTGACCTTAGAATCGCTTCTCTGTTTTTTGCAGATGATGTGGTCCTACTGGCTTCATCAGTTCGTGATTTACAACTTTCACTGGAGCGGTTTGCAGCCGAGTGTGATGCGGCCGGGATGAGGATCAGTTCCTCCAAATCCGAGGCCATGGTCTTGAGCCGGAAAAGGGTAGCATGCCCTCTCCGGGTCGGGGAGGAGGTCCTGCCCCAAGTGGAGGAGTTTAAGTATCTCGGGATCTTGTTCACGAATGAGGGAAAACTGGAGCGTGAGATCGATAGGCGGATAGGTGCAGCGTCCGCAGTGAAGCGGGCGCTGTACCGGTCTGTCGTGGTGAAGAGAGAGCTGAGTCAAAAGGCAAAGCTCTCAATTTACCGATCGATCTACGTTCCCACCCTCATCTATGGTCATGAGCTTTGGGTTATGACCGAAAGAACAAGATCTCGGATACAAGCGGCTGAAATGAGTTTTCTCCGCAGGGTGGCTGGACTCTCCCTTAGAGATAGGGTGAGAAGCTCAGTCATCCGGGAGGGACTCGGAGTAGAGCCGCTGCTTCTCCACATCGAGAGGAGCCAGTTGAGGTGGCTCGGGCATCTGGTTAGGATGCCTCCTGGACGCCTCCCTGGTGAGGTGTTCCGGGCATGTCCCACCGGGAGGAGACCCAGAGGAAGACCCAGGACACGCTGGAGGGACTATGTTTCTCGGCTGGCCTGGGAACGCCTTGGGATTCCCCCGGAGGAGCTGCTCCAAGTGGCTGGGGAGAGGGAAGTCTGGGCCTCCCTACTTAGGCTGCTACCCCCGCGACCCGACCCCGGATAAGCGGAAGAAGATGGATGGATGGATGGATAGTGATGGAGTGAGTAGCGTGTCTCTAAGAAAAATGGGAGGGAGGCCCCTTGATGTGACATGGGCCGTCTCTCGTTCATATTTTTCGGTTCTCAAAATGGCGGACACTCGGTGTGGTTTGAGCTCTTTAGCATAGCATTTGTCATAAGTAAACAAGTTCTCAGCTTCTTCTTCCAGAGAAAAACAACTTTTTACAAAAAGGCACGGGTTTCAACAGTGAATTTTGGAGGTCTGACAAGATGGAGATTTTTTTTACCAGAAGGCGCCCTGTTAGCTCGTAGCTTAGCTTCTCAGCTTAGCTGCTTTTAACGATCCAAAAACGTGATTTTGGACAGTTAAAACAGATTATAAAGAGAAAAGAGAGAAAGGGAGGGGTCAGTGAAGAGCACCAGAGTTTAGCTTTTTGTCATCCAGTGTCTACAGCAGAAAGACAGACACACGAAGAAATGATAAAGCCAATAAACGAAAATGAGGTTGATAATTTTCATTTATCATGCAATTAACTGATTTATTGTTTATTGTGACAGGCCTAATTATACCTCATATCTCTGAGGATCACTGACCTGAACCCAAACATGATCTCATCGTGACGGAGATGAGCATCGTCGTCGATGGAGAGGATGGCCTCAGTTTCCACAACATCCCAGGGAAGGAAGCGGTTGTTGAGGCTGTTCTTTTCGGTGTGGACGATCTGCAACAAGACGCATAACAGAGCTCGGCAAAACGAGAGAGCACTGGCAAAGTTCAACATGTTGCTGTTCACATAATTTTTTACATCACATCTAACAAAAAGTGACAAAAATTAAATGAGTAAATATAACAAGCCTATTCTTGTATCTTTCCTTGAAGTTTCTGTTTACAAAATTGATCAAATTTATTTAAAAAACATGAACAGCTCTGCACTCACCACAATAGGTAGGCCGATGTCAGGCCACAGCAGGTCATCTGAAGGAGGCTTTGGCGAATTCCACACCACCACCACCTTGTTCAGGTAAGGCAGCCCATTCAGTCTCTCCAGAGAGTTCATCAGCACCTCCTCTCTCTCGTAAGTTAGCATTACCACAGTGAACTGCTCCCGAGGCACATTCCCACCCAGAGCAGCCTGAAATTCCTTCCCAGAGCCTCCCGAGCCTCCACCAATTGGTCTGAAGCCATTACCGGAGCCAAGAAATTTGGCTTCAGAGGGCAGCACAGGGTCCAGAGGTGTGTGAGGAAACAGATGGAAAGGCCCCGGGGCCTGGTTCCATGATCTATACGTGTCGGCAGCAGTGTATGTAAAGTTGCGGAGAAAGCGAGGAGAGGCGTAGGGAGGCTCTGTCTCAACAGGACCCAGATCCAGATCTCCGTTGTCAGCCAGATTGGCGTCCGTACCTGCCAGTTTCCCAGCTTTATGAGGAATCTCAATAGCAGGCTCATCTTTGATTGGTGCTGCCGACACTTGGATACTGGTTCTGATACTTGCAAAGATGGTATTGAGAACATTTTCTGAGGTTGAAAAGTAGGTCTCCCACAAAAAGCGGCCCTGCCGCCTCATAGCTAGCATGTCATTGTCTGATAGGCTGCGCAACAGGAAGTGAAGCTCTGTGACACGAGGTTTTGGGACTATAATGGCAGCTTCAGTCCAGCGGATAAATTGGTGGTATGGTAATTTAGAGTGGTCTCCTAACACAACAGGGATGGCCCCCACTTCTAAGGCCTCAAATAGCCTCATGGCAGAACCAGCTGATGCCACCACTAGTCCATCGCCTGGAGCGATCACCAAGGTAAAAGTAGAAGCCTTGAGCACCTCCAGCCTGTCCTTCCTTTCCCCACAAAGAGCCCATTCTGTTGGCAAACTTGGCTTTGGGTTCTTGCAGGTAAACTCTACCAACACCTGATCCAGGTGGCTGTCCTGGACTGCTTTTAAAGTGCCAATTATTCGATCATCATAGTCAGCTGGTGGATCACCCTCCAGTTCTTCCTCAAATGACTGAGGAGGACCCTCCTGTAAGCTGCTCTTCAGAGACTCAACCTTCTCACCCTGAAAAGTGAAAAGATACTTCCTCTTTACTGGAACTTGAGGTGGTACTTCCAAAAAGTTGGGTTCTGAAAGAGCATGAACCAGTGGGGATACAACCAAGTCAAAGCCCTCACGATACTGTTGCTCCAGGAATGTGGACTGAGCGACTGCTGCTCGTGCCGTGCTCACATTATAAAGAAAGTTCTGTGTCATAGACTTTCTAGAGAGATGCACCAATACATGATTGTGTCCATCAGATCTCCAGTAAGGAAGAGCTTTCAGTTGTGTCTCCAGTTCCAAGGGGGATGGTAGAGGGGAGGTTTCCTGCATCTCTCCCACCAGTACCAAATATAAACAGGCAATGCTGGGGTTATCAGTTACATAAATGTTGCTCTTAACAGATGCTGCAAAAGCCTGCTTCACAAGTGGGTCCAGATAGTCACCCCATTTATAAGAACCCATGTCATAAACATACACAGGAAATCCAGATGTCAGAGGACAGCGTGCATAGTCAAAGCAGGAGTGTAAGCGACAGGAACGCACAGACTTGGGTGGTGGTAGTCCCAGGTCCTCCTTGTCTGGCAGCAACCTGACAGGCAACGACAGTTTGGGCTGGTTCTGAGCCATCAGTTCCTTATAAGAATGCTCGGTCTGACTGATGACATTCTTAAGCTGCAGTAGATCCTGTTTGGCGCTGTCGATGCTTCGCTTGCAAGCCTCGATCCGGAGGTTAAGTCTGGTGATCTCCCCGTTGAGCTCCTGCCTCTTGGCTTCAAGCTGCAGTAACTCCTCGCTGACTGACTCACGGATGCGACACAAGTCCTGCACATGTTTGGCCTCGCACAGTTCACCCCCTGGTCGGCGCCCAAATATGGGCTTATCGGGACCGCCAGCTTCATCGATTGTAGTGAGGTAGTAGTGAGCAATTAGTGGGAAGAAGACCAAGATGAAGAAGAGCATAAAACTGAGCCATGTGAGACGCACCCGGCGCAACATCCATGGCTGGCCTCCAACACCTACTCCACTAATGTTGCGTTGCATTGTTGACCCTTTTAGACTGGTCCTTCTCTCATCAAGGAACCATTGCTATAGGGAGCAGCAGCAGCAGCCATTTTTGACCTTGTCCACAAGGTAGTGCGATGGATCCTAAATCATTATAGCTGGGGTAAACTCTTCCTTACTGTAAAAGTCATCTGATGTGTATCTCCTCTAAGTTCTGTATGTATAGTAGGTAGAGGCTGAGCCTCACCTGTACTCTAGTATGTATTCTGTGTCATATCCCACACAAGTTGATGCCATTTCTTTAATGAAGCATAGTTATTTTTTTTAAATCAGTGTAAGGAACCAGTCCTGCATATGTACAGGGACGGTCCCTCTGCGAGTGATACAGGGTTGGCATGACTGTCATGGATCCAGGAGATTGTGAGGAACTGCTGCCATTACAAATGTGCACATTTTTTGGATTCCTCAATGAAAATCATGAACATATCCCATCTTCCAAATCTTGTCTTTGTTCTTCTTATAGCAGGAACCTATGAGGGAGCAGAAAATAAAGAACCAATGAGTTGCAATGATTAAGTCCAGCAATAAATAAATAAATAAATAAATACATAAATAAATAAAGACTAAAGTATAATGCCAGTTGCAAAGCTTATGCAGTAAAAAATATGTTTTACTACTATAGAACCTATATATTAAGTAGAATTTTGATTCTTTGTCATAATCACAAGCAGTTTTATGTATTTGAGGTTTGGTGTGAAGTGAAATGTGAAGAGATAATCAGACGTATACTGTACACAAGCTACAAGATTCTACTGCAAACATGAAAAATTTACCTTCATCTACAAGCTATTTACCGGTACTTGTCTGCAACATGTTTTCTACACACAGTGGGAGAAGATTGCTGATGCTGGTGCAACTCATAACACTTGTTGATTCTTAACATACCAAATATTTTTGCTGATATTTCCCTGATTCTTGAAATTTAATCTAGCTTCACACTGACAGCAGCTGTTTATGAAGACTCAGCTGTTTAATCGGCACACCATTCCCTTCAGCAGCAGACAAAAAAAAAAAAAAACGCCAGTGTGCTCCACAATTTAGGGTATTCTTTGGTTTTTCAATTAACCTTTCTTTTCAATTTAATCTCATTTCATGTCACACTGACCAAAAGACTTTGGAAGGCCACAACTAGTAAGATACACATAGCCATCAAATTAATACCAACAGCACCTTTAGCAAATCTCATTAAAGGCCTCGTCCTGAATCCTGACCTCATCACTGACTCAAATTACTGAGCACCCTTGAGAACAGCCCATCCCAGAGAGTGATGTAGACTTATCTGCAGTGCTTTAAAAACAGGCAAAAGCTCAGGCCTACACAAAGCAAGCGCTGATGTAGAGTGGTTTTATTTCAAATTGTAAGACAAACTTGAGGTCACAAGAGTTGAACCTTTAAATGAGAAAAGAAAAACCACATATCTACTGGTAGATTCTTTCCATTTCACTTTTAACACATGTTGAAAACATAAGGGAAAAAAAAAAAAGAGTGTGGGTTATTTGTTGGGCTCAAATCAGCTCTGGTCTATAATTAGCAACAGTGGAATTCACAGCAGTTTCCTGTCAAAAATCTCTGAAAGATATTTATAGTTTAAAATATAAGAACAGACCATTTATTTCCATGAACAGATCATCTGCTGTTCTAGCTGAAAATACAGTACACTACATCAAAAGCCTTATGAATGTAAACTGATAGACCAAGGAATAAACAATTCTTATTAAATACAATAGCAAACCCACAACATGGCAAGCAACACTTCAGTTTAGACAGATTGAAAGGCCAGAGAAATGTAGGCGGTGTTTACCCTTCACCAACATATCTGCTTCTCTTGATAAGGATATTCCACCCTTAGCTAGTGGTGAATTCAAACATCTGTAGATCTAAAGCTTTCATTACTGTTTGATTAGATTACAGCTGAGACAGACACCATGTTAAAAACAAACACTTGTGTGTGCGTGTAATCATGATTGCCTGCAGCTTTTATTAGACTGAAAGTTCTGATGTATGGAAATCATTACATTGCAGACTAAATTGTTTGTATCAGTGCGTTTGTTATCTTATTATTATACCGTTGCGGTATGACTCAGAGCCAGAGTTTCTTTATTGTCATTCACACCACATGTGGTACATGTTGTGGAATGAAATTATGAACACAGGGCCACAGTTACATCCAACAATAAAATGTAAAAGAAACAGTAATAAGATCTAAGATATGAACTAAGAAAAACATAAAATATACACTAAGCACCAATAGCATAAAAACAATAAACAATACGCTGAACAGCAGCACAAACATGAGTCTGTGTGAGCAGATGAGCACAAAGGAACACAGCAACATGAAACAGATCAGCAGCAACATGAAACAGATCAGCAGCAACATGATGTGATTTTTCACAGTGATTATCCTGGTTAGATATTCATGACTCTAACAGCCTCAGGGTAGAAGCTGTTCCTCAGTCTAGTCACTAGACTGAGGAACAGCTTCTACCCTGAGGCTGTTAGAGTCTAGTGGTTCTACACGTAATGCTCCTTATGCCCCTTTTCCACCGGTCGGCTCGGGTCGGATGTTACGTCATATGTGCGTCGCAGAGACCCCCTTTCATCCTTTTCCACCGGATATTCCGTGCTGAGCCGCGCGAGATTTCTCGAGATTTTCGGGCTGGTTTCATTGGGGTACTGAGGCGAGCTGACCCGCTCTGGAAGGAGGGAGGAGGAGACTCGAGCAGTTTTCACGGAAGCGAGGGACGCGATCACTGCAGGACTTTACATGATAAACACGGTAAAAACAATTATTATTTTTTAAATTTATAGCAAAGATGGGTCTTCAGCTGAACGTGTCCTTAATAAAATCACGTACTGCTCAAAACTGCAGGATTTAAAAAAAAATAGGTTCGCCACGAGCAACACGCGGCGCGCGGGCGGCTTTATGTCTTTAAATGTAGCTCAATGAACAGATATAAAATATATTTCATATCTGACTTTATAGTACGAGGGCTCCTGAGCTTAACCACGCTTTAATATTGTCACGTAGTGGTCAAATATGCTGCATTTAAAGTAGTTTCGCTTTGACTTTTTCCAAAAACCTGTGCTTGCACAACGAAAATAAATTATAAAAATTCGAATTTTATTTCAAATAACTCCAACAGGATACATTTCGTATATGAACATGTTGTGATCACACTAGATTTTTTTGAAAAATATCAGCTATGTGGTTTTTGATAGAATTGATAATATGTGATACAAAGTAGAAGGGAGAAAATTAATGGAGGTGTCTTTATGTCTATAAAACATTGAATTTTATTTCAAATAACTCCAACAGGATACATTTCGTATATGAACATGTTGTGATCACACTAGATTTTTTTGAAAAATATCAGCTATGTGGTTTTTGATAGAATTGATAATATGTGATACAAAGTAGAAGGGAGAAAATTAATGGAGGTGTCTTTATGTCTATAAAACATTGAATTTTATTTCAAATAACTCCAACAGGATACATTTCGTATATGAACATGTTGTGATCACACTAGATTTTTTTGAAAAATATCAGTTATGTGGTTTTTGATAGAATTGATAATATGTGATACAAAGTAGAAGGGAGAAAATTAATGGAGGTGTCTTTATGTCTATAAAACATTGAATTTTATTTCAAATAACTCCAACAGGATACATTTCGTATATGAACATGTTGTGATCACACTAGATTTTTTTGAAAAATATCAGTTATGTGGTTTTTGATAGAATTGATAATATGTGATACAAAGTAGAAGGGAGAAAATTAATGGTGGTAGCTTGACACATCTATAAAACATTGAATTTTATTTCAAATAACTAAATAGTGAGGGTGAAACGTTTCTGCTAAAAAGAAACTGTCCAGATGAACTGATTGAGAATGAGCGGATTTGATACCTGGACTATTGAGAATTAACTTTCTTGTCCAACAGGATACATTTAGTATATGAACATGTTGTGATCACACTGTGTTGTTTAAAAAAAAAAAAACAGTTTCTGGACGAGTAGGATTCTGGACCCCGCCCACAGAAGGGGTACAAAAAAGCTGTGGAAACAGAACATAGATGTGACCCGACCCGAACTGAGCCGACCTGAGCCGATCCAACCCGAGCCGAGCCGAGCGGTGGAAAAGAGGCATTAGACTGCTGCCATCAGGGAGGAGACTGAGAAGTCTCCAGGCTCGAACCAGCAGACTGAGAGACAGCTCTGTTCATCAGGCAGTCAGGATGCTAAACACTCTGCCTGCTCTGCCTCCCCTCCCATTTGAACTGCCTTAACACTAAAAACTTTCTCACACATTACCACACAACACAAAGATTTTAACACTGGACTCTGTGTCATCAAACGGGTTATTCACTAAACTCTCGGTCATGTGCTCATTCAGTTTGCACTACTTCTCATATTTGCACTAATGTTTGTATTACATCACTGCCTATAGTCATACTACTGTTTACATTCACTGTTTACATACTACTGTTTACATTCAATGTTTACATTTATTAATACTGTTTACATTTATTACTACTGTTTACATTTATTACTACTGTTTACATTTACACTACTTTTATATCTACACCACTGCTGATACATATACAGTATTCTCTGACCAGCCTTATTTAAGGATGCCCAATGTGCCTTACTGCATATGCCACTTTTGCCTCTATACCAACATCAACTACTACCTCATACATATACTGTGTACATTAACTCATATGCTGCTTTGCCACTCTTTGCAAATGTCAATGCTAGAACCTTCAGTTTATTTTATAGATATACTTTTTATACTTTTTTATACTACTATGCAAAAACTCAGGACAGTATTACACTTTTATTATTTCATTTTATGCTTATGTTCATTAAATGTTTAGTGTTTTAGTTTTAGTTTTAGTGTTGGTGTAAATTTTCATACTTTTATACTACTATGCAAAAACTCAGGACAGTGTTACATTTTTACTATTTTATGCTTATGTTTATTAAATGTTTCAGTGTTTTAGTGTTTAAATGGTTACTGTTGCACCGAGGGACTGAGAGAAACGCAATTTCAATCCTGTGTATGTCCTGTACATATTGCAGTTCTGACAATAAAGTTGACTTTGACTTTGACTTGAGGAAACCATAACTTTTAAGCAATATAAATACTACAAAATAATACATTTATACATATCTGGTGGTAGCCATCTTGGATTTTAACATGACAATCCCATTTTTTTTTAACTGCGACTTTTCAGTGGTGACCTTTCCCCACCAAAATGGGGGCCAAGATGGAGTAGAGGTAGGGCAGACAACCTGGGATTAAAAAGTTGCTGTTCAACTCCCATCCATTCCCAAATGTGGTGTCTCTGAGCAAGACAGCCAATCCGCAATTGCTCACCGGATACCGAGATAGCATCCCCACACCATGTGTTGTTGTGTCCCTGGGCAAGACACTTAACCCCGAGTTGCTCCCGGTAGGACTGGCTTGCGCCTTGCCTGGCAGACTACCGCTACCAGTGTATGAATGTGTGTGTGACTGGGTGGATGGTTGGTATTGTAAAGCACTTTGGGGCCCCTCAAAGGGGGCTGGAAAGCGCTATATTAATAAGCTCCATTTACCATAGCTGCCCACTGCTCCACCTGGGTGCATCACACGTGTGATGGGTTAAATGCCAAGAACTAATTTTGCCATTGTATGAGAACATACGATAATCTCAGGCTTCCTTCCCTGCACTTCCTTGATCTTTTAGAATTTGGCGTTAGTTTAGTGTATATCTTAGTCGTGTATGTCTTAGATCCTTTTTATATACAGTTTTTTTATACTTTATGTTTTTGCTATTGTTGGATGTAACTGGGACCCCATGTGCATAATTTCGTTCCACATTATGAACCACATGTGGTGAAATGACAATAAACCTACCGTACTTGGACTACACCCAGATGCAGCAACATAGCAAGTGTGTTAATGTATGAAAACTAGTTTTCAAGTTATCCAGCTCACAAGATGGACAGAAATTATGGCAGTAGTTTGACATGTCAACCCATTTTTAAAGAAAACTTTCTTATGCCTAGATGCAGCCACATACTAAAATGGAAGTTGATGCCTCACATATTTTCCAAGTTCCTTTTCCGTCATGTTCTCTCGGTGCAACATATGCTATGGAAATTGCACCCCTGCGCAAATACCTGAAGGAATACATTCACGCCTTTAAGGCTAGGGTGTCAGCGTTGGGCCAGAGGCCCCGCCCTCTGGGTATTTAAGCCGCTGACACCCATCCATCTTTCTCTTTTTTGCCCTTCACCTCGCTTAAACCTGAACTACCTCTCTTCGCGGGACTTCTCTGTTGCTTCATCGCTCAACCAGAGGTGAGCTTGCTCCCTACACAGAGCGTACAGAGAATTATTCCTGCGTACTGCTGGACTAGCGAAAGCTAGTCCGGCACATTTTCTCTTAACCCCGAAGTATTTTCTTCTCCTCTCTCCACAGACTGCTTCGCTCGACGGCGCTAACTGCGCCACAACCGCTACCCCTGCTAACTCGTAGCGGGCTAGCCAGCGAAAGCGACGCGACGGAGGAGACGTCTCAAATTAAAAGAAAAAGGATTCTGGAAGGACTCGCTCGCCTTATCTCAGACATGCCTCCGGAGAAAGGAAAGCGAAAAACAAGACTTCCAAGGAAAACTAGCAGGACAGCGAGCCCAACCTTGCGCGCCTGTCCTAGTGGATGCGGTTTCTCTCTCGCAGCAACGGACACCCATGAGGCCTGTCCCATCTGCTTGGGAATGTTACACGCAAAAACTGCGCTGGATGCGCCCGACTTTTGCCCACACTGCAGCCAGATGCTGGAGACGGTGCTACGGCACCGGGCTGACCTCGTCGCCAAGGCCATGGGCGCCCCAGCAGTGCCAGCGGATCAAGACACCGCAGAGCCCCTCACTCCCACGTCGGAGCTCGAGAATATGGCTCTGCACGACAGCACACGAGTCGAATGGGGTGACAACCCTGACGTGCTGGCTCCTATGGTGGATTTAACTGTCAAATTTGACACTTGAGGCATGATGAACGAGGACGAGATCTCGATTTCAGCCTCAGGCGAAATTTCCGCGGAGGACGCAGACGTCGAAATACAAGGAACAGGGAGAAGACCTCTCCCGCACCCCGGTACCTGTGCTCCCGGAAACTGACTTTTCCATCCCTGCTCTGTTCGACCTGTGTCACAGAGCAACGGATGCATTGCACATCCCATGGCCAGAGCCTCGCCTCGTCAACAGGTCACAAGGCTGGCAGGAAACTATTTTTACTCAAAGCAGCAGGCCGCCACGAGGCAAAGGATGCCCGTGTTCCCGGACTTCCTCACAGAACTGACTCGCACCTGGGCTCAGCCCCGAGCTCCCATGCTCTTACCACTCTCACAGTTTCTCGACGTGGACGGGATGGATGAGGTGGGAATAGCCAACGTGCCTCAAATTGAGGACACACTGGCGTCTCACCTGGCTCCCAAGTCATCTGGGACAAAACCAACTCTTCCCAGCAAAGCTTGTCGAGCTTCAGCTTCTCTGCTCGAGAAATGCTACAAAGCTCAAGGACTCGCGGCAGGCTTACCTGGCTGAAAAACTACAACAGCTCCAAGTAACGACGGACAAGCAAGCTGCCGCTGACTTGCTGGATGAAGCCCGCAGGGCAACAGACTTTGTGCTCCGCATGATGGGAACAGCCGCTGTTGCTCAAGGCAAAGGCATGGCGGAAGTGGTCATCGCAATACGCCATCTGTGGATGACTTTAACTGATCTCCCCGAGGGACAAAAGGTGCCTTTTCTCCACCACTCGATAGAACCGACGGGATTGTTTGGGAAAGCTTTGGATCGAATTCAGACCAAGCTGGACCAGAGGCGCAAACAGGCTGAAGCTCTCCGGGTGGGCATTCCCAGGAGAATCGCCCCCCCCAGGGAGTCTGCTGGAGGCAGACCTGCGCAGCCTCGACACCGCTCGGCAACGCGTGCCCCACCGCAGAAGNNNNACGAGCACCGGCAGAGACCACCGCCGGGCCCACCTCGGACCGAACACGCATGGAGCAAAAACAGGTTTGTCCCCCGCCAGGCGGTCAGACACAGGGCCTCCTCGGCGAACCGGGACACCAGACAAAAGCGTGCCTGATGAACCAGGTTCACGTCTTGACTTTACACGATCACCCGCCCACGCGGTACGGGAAATGATCTCTTCATGTCCAGACTTTATTTGTAGCACGGTACAAAAAGCTGGTAACTCTGTTGCATGCACAAATCATGTTTTTCCTGCTGTGAGTGACATAAAGTCATATATGTCGTTACACATAAGCACGAATAAAGCTAAAAAAACAGCCCCTCTCTGTTTTATTGACTCTCAAAAAAACAAAAAAACAACAACAACAAACACAAATAACTTCAGCAGAACGGGTCCCTCTGGCCTGCCAGCCATCATAAAGGGAGGGGGCCATTTTCCCCCCATCCCTCATGGTTCATGGGGTGTTAGCCTAATCGATAAGCCTTAGCAGGGTGCCTCTGCTCCGTCTGTAGCCGACAGGCACAGAGGCGTCTGCAAGCAGGCCCCCCACCCCTCACGGAGACAGGTGAGGGGGTCACGTTCTCCAGCCCCCGCTCCATTGTGAATGACGGGACGGTCAATACACTAACCAAGCAAACACGTGACATGTCTGCGCCTCAGGGATGCGCGCCAACAGAATCTAACGACGGAGGGGCCACGGCAGAAGCCCACAGGCAACCACAAGCTTCACACGTTCACAAAGGCAATTGTGATCAAACTGCTGTGTATGTAAACAAATCAGGGCTGAATCATATTCCTCTTCCTGTTGTTCGAAGGGAACTGGGCTCTCTATCACCAAACAATTTAAAGTCTGCCAAGCACAAAGAATCATCTCCACGTTCTCATGTTGCAGCTGTCCCTTTATCATTAATGAGCGACACGCAATGTCCAAGCAGTGATCCGGCAGCACGTGACCTTTCTCACTGTGCTAGTTCAGCTCTGCTCTTAAACAATATTCCCCCAACGGGTGAAACACAGACCTCGGGCGGTTTGTCTGGCTCCAAAGCTCTGTTAAAGCCGCGGACCAGTAAACTAGACCCATCCAGGAAATGAATTGGGGTCAGGAGATCTGCTCCTTTACAAAACTCGCAGCTTCTCAGTCCCATGACCCCAAACAAGGAGAGAAAAAACAGAAATTCTGCTCCACTTCTGTCTAATAAGGACGACAGGTTGCATCTGCCCTCGATCACTCTCGATCAGAGCAGCCTGGCAGCACATGGGCAAAAAGGCCTTCTCCCTAACTTGGTTGACCCACAGGGGATCACAGCTTCCAAGGCCCTTGGAGGGGAACTGAATACACAAACTGCTCTTCTTCAGGGTCAAACTATGTCACCAGAAGGAGCAGTCTCGCCGCTTAGGCTGGGAGCTGTTAAAAATTGCAGCTTGTTGGCAAAAAAGAACAAGCTGATGGCATCAGGCCTGCCGGAAAATGTGGTAAAAACCATCTAAAATGCCCGTGCGGTGTCAACACAGTCTCTCTACGCACAGAAATGGCGTATTTTTGAAGCTTGGTGCACAGAAAGAAACATTATTTCTTACTCATGCGACCTGGCTCAGCTGACTTTCCTTCAGGACTTACTTGAAAAAGGTTGTTCTTTCTCAAAGATTAAAGTTTTCCTATCAGCAATTTCAGCCTGTCACAAAGGCTGGGGACACAGGACTCCTGGCGCGCATCCAATCATAATAAGATTTATGAAGGGCGTGCTAAGAATGAAACCACCCAGCAGGATCCTGACCCTTTGTTGGGATCTTAGCCTGGTCTTGGGGGCTCTCTGTGATCCTCCATTCGAGCCACTGAGCGAGGTTAAGATAGATTTATTATCTTATAAAACCGCTCTACTCTTGGCCCTTTGCTCGGCGAAATGCGTGGGTGACCTCCATGCATTGTCTGTACATCCAATGTGTACCAGATTCGCCCCTGACGGGTCAAAGGTCACCCTAAGGCCTAATCCCGCATACATCCCCAAGGTCTTGACTTTAAACCATAGGAGTCTGGACTTTGATCTCTCCTCCTTCCCACCTGCTCCTGTCCTCACTCAGGAACAGGAAAGGCTGAAGGCTCTCTGCCCCGTGAGAGCTTTACGCACTTACATGCAGAGAACAGCCGAATGGAGAAAAACAAATCAACTGTTTGTGTGCTTTGCAGCATCTGCTACCGGAAAGGCCTTATCGAAACAATGCCTCTCACATTGGGTGACTGAGGCCATTAAAAGGGCGTACAGTAGCAAAGGTCAACAGGTGCCCTCTGGAGTGCACGCTCACTCTACTCGGGGCTTGGCCACTTCGTGGTCACTGTTCAAGGGTGTACCAGTTGCAGACATTTGTGCTACGGCGAACTGGAGCTCAATAAACACTTTTGCAAAGCATTACAGTTTGGATGTTACTGCGTGTGATGTCACTCAGGCTGTCCTTTCTAACACACAGTAGAAAGTAGCCTTGAGATGCCTGCTGGTCAAGGGCAGACGTTCACACTAGCATGCATTTTACTGAGCATTTCAAGGGCGTGAATGAATTACGTTCCCATAGCATATGTTGCACCGAGAGAACATGACTGAAAGGGAACTGAAAGTTATGCACCATAACTCATGTTCCCTGAAGGAAGGGAACGAGGTGCAACATATCTGGCCCTTTTCAATGCTGAAAGCTCGGTGAAGTGCAATTTTGGAGAAAGATGGATGGGCGTCAGCGGCTTAAATACCCAGAGGGCGGGGCCTCTGGTGCAACGCTGACGCCCTAGCCGTAAAGGCGTGAATGTATTCCTTCAGGTAATCGTGCAGGGCGCAATTCCCATAGCATATGTTGCACCTCGTTCCCGTCCTTCAGGGAACATGAGTTATGGTGCATAACTTTCAGTTATCATTCTCACAACATGACTGATTGGACAAAGGGAATTTTTAATACCTCCTCTTGGCTCCATGACAGGAGACAGACACCCACCCGAAATGCTGCGTACTCATCGTGAATGACTCACGTTAACCAGGTTACTTTAGTGAGTCATTCAAATTAACAGGATCCATAAAGTGAACTGCATTTTCCAGCTCTACTAAATTATTTTTATTACAAATTTGTACTCGCTATGAAAAGAAATGATTGATTTGGTCCATCCATCAATTCATTATCTCTACCCACTTTTTCCTTTTCAGGTTGTGGGAGTCACTGGTGTCCATGTCCAGCCATCACTGTGTGAGAGTCGGGGTACACCTTGGACTGGTCTCCAGTCCATCACAGGGACAAATAGAGACAAACAACCAGTATTCACTCTCTCACTCACACCTAGGTACAATTTAGAGTTACAAATTAGTTAGTCTAACATATATGTTTTTGATTTGTAGGAGGAAACCGGATTTGGCTTTCATACAACAGTGTCCTTGATACCTTTGTAAAAAATGACTGCAGCCTTTACTGAAGAAGTTCCACACTTTGGCAGTGGGAAAAATACAAAACAAACAAACAAACAAACAAAAAACAAAACAATACAAAGCAACTAAAAAAAACGTTATGACTAGGAGCACTACAGCTTCATCTGGACACTGATGGCCTAGGCTGAGCTAAGGCCCAGTGAGATCCAACACTTCAAGAAAGATAGATTTGGTTGCCCCGTCTGAGCTCGGATTATCTCTCGGACACATGAACCAAAAGAAAGGGAGCCACTGAACATCAGTGTGGCAAAAAATGAGGGAGTGAGGTACTATTTCTCATGTAATTCACAAGAGGTGGCCCGACTCTGCCTGTGATAAGACACAAGTGAGCATCATATAGTGAAAGTAAACTCTTAGATTCAGTGGATCCCCTTCCTTCTGCCTTGCTGATATGTAGGCCAAAGTTTTTGACTCAAAAGGTATTGTGTAGCTGCAAAAGAAAAAGGAAGGTGATTAGAAGCAGAAAGAAATCCTCTGGAAAGTGGAGATTCTGAGCTATGCTACCTTTAGTGGGGAGTCAAATCTGAATGTATGATCTTTGCCAATGGGCACCGTTGGCCCTGGATACGTTTCTTGAGGTATTTCAAGGTCCCTTTCCTCATTTCTTGTCTTGTATCAACATTCTATGTTCTGTATATTATATTTCCTTCAAGGACAAAGTATCCCTCTAAACCTAACTCTGTCGTGAGTCTTTCATACTAATCAAAAGCAAATAACTGTTTTTACATTCCGAGTTAAACACAAGATTTACATTCAAGAGGATAAGTGACCAGATCACAACAAACCAACTGTGGGATGGAAAATGTGGCCAACACAAAGTGTTCCTGGCAGCACTCGAAGGGCTACAGCTTCCTGCTACTGTCACTGTCTAACCTTTGAATTCTACGAAACGTACTTGCCTCCGTACACATCGCACCGCCGTATAAGTCGCGTCAGTCCAAATATGTTTAGAGTGGGGAAAAAACATAAATACTTGGCTTTGCTGTATGAGTCAGCATCTATTATGCGTCACCGCATGTGTCATGTTTGTTATGCATCGTCGCTGACCAGCTGGAAACATGGACCAGTTTTGTACAAAAAAAATTAATTGGCTACCAAATGGTGACTGCAGGAGTTTGCATGGGAGGAGTTTAACAAGAATTTAACAAGATTAACACAATTATTTTGCTCGAAATTATAGCAAAGTTGTGTCTCAGTTTAACTTTTCCTTCAATAAACGCACTTTAATGGTCAAATCAGCTGCATTTCCCCATGGTGGCGGGTGCGGCGAAATGCAGCTGATTTGACGTTTGCTCCAGAAGTTCCAGAGCGAGCTGAAGGTGGCTTTTATGGCAAGCCAAGTGTCTCATTTATAGCCAATTTTACCTATTAATGAGAGACTTAGCTTGCCATATTTGTCGAGGGCCCTCTACAGGCTAAAAATGGTAGTGTTCAATAATTTCCATGTCAAAATGAATGAAATCGTCAGATCTCAGCCAAAAATTGGGTTATAGAAATGGGGGGGAAAAACGTATCTTAGTCCGACTAAGATCGTCGCTTCAGTGTGTAAGTCACAGGACTTGTAAATTTATGCAAAAAGGTGTGACTTGTACAGCA
>JBBPBX010015705.1:37258-49089 GCA_038048925.1 Garcialebias charrua
ACGCACAGCCGCGAAGAGAAGAGCTGGACAAGTTTTCACACAGCAAACCTCCATCTTTAGCATCAAGCTAATGAAACAAGAACACGTTGTGCTTCCGGTCAGGTATTTCAAAATAAAAGACCCGTTTCTGACAAACGTGTCAAAACGACAAAAAAAAAACGTTTGTGAGCTTAAAGCTTCAGTATGTAGCTTTTTTTATGAACATATTTCTTCACTCTGTCACTACCTCCTGACAGACTGATGTTAGCCAGGTAATCTCTGAAAAAAAATATTGTCCCCTTGCTTCTCCAGGTGGTAAATAAGCATTTCTAAAAAGAAAAGGTGACCCGCCATTTTCCAGCCAATAAAAACAGAGTTTGTAACCAGCCAATAAAAACAGAGCTTGAATTTGAATCAGCCAATAAAAACAGAGCTTGAATTTGAAATTCAACAGACCACAAGGGGGCAGAGCCACATATGGCTCTGAGGGGGAGGGATCAGAATGCTTTGCCTGTTGAAAATATTTCTAACTGCTGCAGTTCTACAGAAACTGCATACTGAACCTTTAAAGTTTGTAGCGTGTTGTCACTGTTACTGTATTAATACTGATCTGTGTTCTGATCTATCCTTGTCAAGGCAGACCTTCATATGAAATGAATTAAACTCCAGAAGAGCTCAGTCAGGATGCAGATGAGGAGCAGCTACAAATACACCATCAAATGTTGCTCAGGTAGTACCATATAAAACAATTTCTTCATGCACAAACAGAAAGGTAGTAGTCATCTGTTACAGAACAGGTCAGAGCTGAATAAAAACCAGCTGGAAAAAGTAAATTTAAAGTATTAAATAGGACTTCCTTGTTTTGTCATCATTGTTTAATGTGTCACACAAAACTCTGTCTAATACCTGTGTCTTTTTCTCTTCAAGGGATGGAGGTGACAAGCTCATAACAGAAGGACGTTGTTATCTGACAGAGGCTTTGATATTAGACTGTGTGAGAGTCAAGGTTCTTTATTGTCATTCACATCACATGTTGTACGTGAGGTGGAATGAAACTGTGTATACAGGGTCCCATTTACAAAAACAATACGCCAAAACAAGAGCAGCACAAACATGAGTCTGTATGAGCAGATGAGGACTAATGAACACATCAACATGAAATAATCAGCAGCATGAGATCAGCACCATGAGTAGTTGTCAGGACTTCTGACCGAGGAGAATAGAACCCAGTGTGCAGGCAGGACAAAAAAAAAATCTAGGGCAAGTGGAGGGAGGAACTGCAAGGATGGAGGGCAAGAGGAAGACACAGGAGGCAACAGGGGGCACGAGGAAAACACAACGGCAAAAAACTAATAACCAACAGGACGAGGCCTGGGAACTAAACACAAGGACTTCTCACTCCCTACTCGTCATTTATTGATGCTAAGGGTCAGGGTCCCTCCGCGTCACATACTTGACGCGTCGGGTCGCCCCTTCTCGTCATTAATTGGTGTGCAAGGTGCTCTCATTGAATGTTAGGCTGTGATCTTCTCTTCCGGTTTGGATAGTGAAGTACTTTCATATCTACTTATTTTTTAGAAACAGGATGGATTTTTCTGTCAATTTAAACCTTAAGCCTAACCTGATAACAAACCCTAACCTTAACCATTCACCTTTTATTTGACCCCCGAACCCTAAACAAACCAATGAGAGCACCCTGCACACCAATTAATGACAAGAAGGGGCACCCGACGCTTCAAGTATGTGACGCGGAGGGACCCTAACCCACAGTATCAATATATGACGAGTAGGGAGTGAGAACATGTTGACTAAACACAAGGAAACATCAAAAGTTCAGGTGGGTGGCTCGGAGACCGTCCAGAACCAGGAGTCAGTTCAGGAGGGCATCTGGGAGGCCATCAAACACAAGGAGTGAGTTCAGAGGGGTGGCCAGCAGGCTGTCCAACTTGAGTCAGAGGGTCCAGTGGGCGGCCAACGGTGACATTCACCCTGAGGGTCCATGACCACCTAGCACAAGGAAAGATGGGTGGGGGAACCATCAGTTCGGTAGTTGGCCAGGCAACCAAGGAGGCAGCAGGTGACATGGGAGTCTGGGGATATGCAACTGACAAGGAGGCCTGGAGGATCACAACTGCCTTCCAACCCTGGGGAGGTGTATGGTCTGGGCATGACGTGGAACAAGGTTGTGAAATGGGACAAGGGTGAGACATGGACCAAAGTTCAGGCAGGCAACAGGGACATCATACAATACACCAGGCCAGGACAGGTGGGTGACCAGGAGGCAGTTCTAAACGCAGGGTCAGATCGGGAGACAAGTCTGTAGAAGCAGTGGAACACCCATGCCGTGTGGAGCCTCTGTGGAGAGGTGAGGACTCCAGTCGAGGAGAAGAACCTTCACAGAGTGCAGGAGGAGAAGGATCTCCAGGTGGCATGGAAGACTTAAATGAAGTAGCTGCCATAGAACCCTCAGGGGGTGCAGCTGCTGTGGGACTTTCAGAAAGGGGGAAGTACATCAGGACTGGAACATCATCATCATCCCTATCTCCGTCCTCACTCACTGTTCTCTCTGCCTGCCTGGAGGAAATAAAGGCATGGATGAATCAGAACTTTCTTCAATTAAACTGCTCGAAGACTGAGGCCATATTGATTGGCACCCCTCACCAGATACAAACATCAACTTTAACAACAATCTCCTTCTCTGGTCAAGACATCCCCCTCTCCACCTCTGTTACAAATCTTGGAATAAAAATGGACTCTCATCTTACATTTGAAAATCACATTAAGCATCTGTTTAAAACCTGCTTCTTCCATCTTCGAAACATCTCCAGACTTCGCCCATCTCTGACTTTTCCTGATGCTGAGAAACTCGTCCATGCCTTTGTCTCCTCCAGGCTCGACTACTGCAACTCCCTGTTTATTGGTATCCCTGGCAAAAACCTTCAGAAACTTCAATACATTCAAAACAGTGCAGCAAGGATTCTGTTGAGAGTTCGTAAATTTGAACATATTACACCCATTCTCCATAACCTCCATTGGCTTCCTGTCACCTACAGAATTCAGTACAAAACTGCTCTCATTACCCATCAATGCTTGCACGGCACTTCACCTGACTATCTAAAGGACATTCTTGCACCATATTCATCCACCCGGTCTCTACGATCACAGAACAGTAATTTCCTTCATATTCCTCGGACCAAATTGAGGACCATGGGAGACCGAGCATTCTGTGTGGCTGCCCCCCGCCTGTGGAACTCCCTCCCTGACGACCTGAGAGCTCCACAGTCACTGGTTGACTTTAAAAGCAGCATAAAGACCTTTCTTTTTAAGCAAGCCTATTCTGCCTCCACATGATTTTATCTTTGATCTTAGCTGATATCATTATTGATTTTACTTGATTTTATCACTTGTTTTATTTTATTTATTTTTTAAGCAAGCCTAATCTGCATCCACATGATTTTATCTTTGATCTTAGTCGATATTATTATTGATTTTATTTGATTTTATCACTTGTTTTATTTTGATCTTTGCTTTGTTACACTTTGTAGCACTTTGAGATTTTTATTAATGAAAAGTGCATTATAAATGGAATTTATTATTATTATACGGCTGGTTCAAAGTCTTCTTTGGCTTCTTTGGAGTCTTCTTCGGTTGGTTCAGAGTCTTCTTTGTCTGGTTCAGAGTCTTCATCGGCTGGTTCAGAGTCTTCTTCGGTAGAAGGTTTGGGACAGAATGCAAGACCCAGGGATGTAGAACCCTCAGCAGACTCAGGTCCCACAGGCAAAGGCGAGGAGACCCCAGGACTACAGGTGACATGAAGGGTGTCCTTCAGGACCCCCTTGGAACAGGAAACGTTGGAGGCGTCCTCCAGGACACTCCCAGAACAGGATACATGAGGGGCGTCCTCCAGGACCCCCTCGGAACAGGAAACATGGGAGTTATCCTCCAGGACCCTCCCGCAACAGGATACGTGAGAGGCATCCTCCAGGACCCCCTCAGAACAGGAAACATTGGAGGCATCCTCCAGGACCCTCCCGGAATAGGAGACGTGGGAGGTGTCCTCTAGGACCCTCCTGGAACAGGATATGTGGGAGAAGTCTTCCAGGACCCTCCCAGAATAGGATACATGAGGGGCGTCCTTCAGGACCCCCTCGGAACAGGAAACATGGGAAAAGAAGTCCCCTTGGACCCCTACAGCAACACGAGAGGAGGAGTCTTCCTGGACGCCCACCGAGACCTTTGGAGATGGTGTGACTTCTGGTGTAGTCTGGACCCCCACACAAACCCTTGATGATGAGGCCTCTGGACCCATCTGAACCCCCATAGAGACTCTTGAAGAGGATGTGGCTTCTGGGCCGACCCCCACGGAGAAGCTCAGTGGTGGGGCGTCAGGGCCAGTTCTTACAGACAGATAACGTTTTTTTGTAGTTGCTTTATATTGATTTTTGTTTGTTTGTTTGTTTTTATTTTTTTTCCCCACTGCTAAAGTGTGGAACTTCTTCAGTAAAGGTTGTAGAACAGAATTTTTTTTACAAAGTTATCAAGGACATTGTTGTATGTTGACCTTTTTTTTCCCCTCTTCTCATCTTCTTTAGTTTAATTACTACATTCTGGGGTACATTAGCACATGCTTTGACAACGTCTCTATCACAAAATATGTTAAATGCTACCCCATTACAAAACCTTGGCCGAATGCAGAGGTTTGCACCCTGCTGGAAGCCAGGAACACTGCCTCCAGGTCTGGAAACTCAGAGGAGCTGAGAAGGACTAGGATAGAGCTTGTTACTGGCATTAAGAGGGCCATGGCCACATATGCACAGAGGATCGAGGGTCAGTTCACCTCACAAGACCCAAGGAGCATGTGGAGGGGCATCAAGTGCTTAACAGATTATAAAGGCAGTAGGAACGAACAATGCTCCAAAGACCCATCTTTGCCTGATGCACTCAACAAGTTTTATGCATGCTTTGAAGACCCAAACAGACCACCCAGCACCAGACTCACCTCACCACCGGATGAAGAGCATCTCAGCGTGACTGTAGCAGAAGTAAGGAGTACTTTCAGGAGGATCAACCCTCACAAAGCAACCGGCCCAGACAACATGCCCGGGAAAGTGCTGAATGTGCCGATCAGCTCTGCGATGTGCTAGCCGACATCTTTAACACCTCACTTGCCCTGGAGACAGTTCCCACCTGCCTGAAGACCGCCACCATCATCCCAGTCCCAAAAAGCTCCACAGTGACTGGTCTGAATGACTATTGGCCAGTGGCCTTCACCCCAATAATCGCCAAATGCTTCGAAAAACTGGTCATGACCCACATCAAAACATCCATCAACATCAACGAGGACCCTCATCAGTATGCATACAGCGAAAACCGATCAACAGAGGATGCCATCTCCTCTGTGGTCCACACTGCTCTCACCCACCTGGAACAGAAGGACTCATGCATCCATATGCTCTTTGTGGACTTCACATCTGCCTTCAACACCATGATCCCCCAAACCCTGATGGACAAACTATTCACACTAGGACTAAGCCCCTCCATTTGTAACTGGGTACTAGACTTCTTAACAAACAGACCACAGTCAGTGAGGATCCACAACTTCTCCTCCTCCACCATAACCCTCAGCACTGGCTCTCCTCAAGGATGTGTGTTGAGCCCTCTTCTGTTCACTCTGCTCACATATGATTGTGCAGCTACCCATCCAGGCTGTCATATTGTAAAGTTTGCAGATGATACAGCGGTGGTGGGATGCATCACATACAACAATGAGTCCAGCTACAGGCAGGAGGTGGAACACCTGGAGAGCTGGTGCAAAGAGAATAGCCTTCACATAAATGTGAAGAAGACTAAGGAGATGATTGTGGACTTCAGAAGGAACAAACACACCCACACCCAACTGAACATAAGTGGATCTGCGGTGGAAGTGGTCTCCAGCTACTAGTACTTGGGTGTACACATGAACGATAACCTCAGCTGGAGCAACAACACCACCAGCCTGATCAAGAAAGGTCATCAGAGACTCTACTTCCTCAGATGGCTGGTTGGTGTATCCTATGGACAAAAACCCCACACACAAACAGAGTGGTGTAGTGTACGCAATCCAGTGCAGCGAGGACTGCCCAGACCGCATTACATTGGAGAAACTAAGCAGCCCATTCACAGAAGAATGTCCCAGCACAGGAGAACAACCTCCTCTGGCCAAAACTCAGCTGTTCACCTCCACCTCACGGACAAGGGTCACTCATTTGAGGACCAAAATGTGCAAATTTTGGACCGAGAACACAGATGGTTTGAGAGGGGTGTGAAGGAAGCTGTCTATGTTAAGAGAGAAAAACCTTCTCTTAACAGAGGAGGAGGTCTGAGATTTCAACTTTCCAAGACTTATAACTCAGTTTTGGGGCTGATTCCCAAACGTTTTACACCGGATGGGAGCAGAGGTGTCTTGTCTGTGAATTAGACTAGCAAAGTTTGTTGAGAAACCTCTGTTGTTGGGCTGTGAGGTGTTTTTTGTCAATTTACATACAGTTGTGTGTCTTCTGTCAGAGACTTCAAGGGAACCCCCTACTGTTAAGGTGTGATCTGTCAATTTACATGTATGTGTTACCTCAGCTTGCAATTTACATATGTTGGTGCGTGACTCCTGTTATAACTCCACGCACGCACAGTCTGGTTCATTGAATTGATAAAGCTCCTCGGATGAGAAGCGAAACGTCTTCTGTTACAAATAAAGTCCAGTTGATCTTGTATTGAACGCCTTTTTGATTTACCTTGGAAATAAACAGCATATATGACTTTAGAAGAGAATCATGAGGTTCATCCTCCATAGTTATCATCTAAAACCAAGTTAAAATAAGATTAATATCTTCTAAAGTTGTACTATTTGACTGCTTCTTCTGCTCGCTTCAACTCATCAGGTACCAAAGGTGAATTGTGGACATAGTGATTTGCATGCTTTAAAGTAATTTCAGAGTGACCTTCAAAGAGAAGGCAAAGAGCGCAAAACAAATAAGGCAACCAAAATGTCAGGACTGTTCTGGGAAATGGGATGTCATTAGGAGATGCACCACAGCAGATCCACCTTTAATTCCAGAAAATGGGAATCTATCAAACGAACAGTGAGCTTTATTGCAAAGCAATCAGATGAGATGCAAAAACATTTCTGAAACGACACAAAGGAACTCTTTGGTGATATTTTAAATGTCATGACAATCATTGCTTGGGTGAGATTTAGTTTTTTTTGTTTGTGTTTGAGGAGCAGTTATTTTGAAAACTATAACTTAAATGGAAGGTGACAAGTCTTGATTTAAAATTAAAGTACAAGGTTCTTACTTCTAATCTACAGTAGAATTTAAGTACCATATAATTCTAGCAAAAGTAGCAAATATTTTTACTGTTTTTTTGCGTTTTAAGTCTTTCTAAATCCACATTGAAAATATGTTAGCTGTTCAGGTGATAACAGAGCAAACTCTGAATTATTCATTGCACACTGCAGTGAGCTTTGTGCTCTGTCTGCTGGACCAACACTCAGCGGGCAAAGTGAAACCACAGCTGGAGACCAGTTTGTACTAAGTATCATATTTAGACTCCATTTTCAGACTCTTAAGGCCGACTCCACAAAGCAAGTTTAACCAGTCCCCCACCAAAGCTTTAAGGTTTGAAGTGAACTTAGGAAGCATCAGCCTTCAAATTAGTTTTTGCAGGTGTTTCACATAAATTTTACTTCAGCGTGTGGCTGTCTTATCAATTAGTCCTTTGTCTCGGAGCAGAGGAAGTGCAGCGATCCTGGAGTCCAGGTGACTTTAGCTGTAGAAGGTAGTGATGATGTGCGGATCGATTCTGAAAATTTCGATACACTTGATACCAGAACGTTATGCTCTAGAATAGATTCTTCAAATCAAATTATCCATACTTTTGATCCTTCAGTCATTTCAGATAATGTGTATGATTAACAGGAACATAGTGGAAAGTAACNTTTGAGGAGCAGTTATTTTGAAAACTATAACTTAAATGGAAGGTGACAAGTCTTGATTTAAAATTAAAGTACAAGGTTCTTACTTCTAATCTACAGTAGAATTTAAGTACCATATAATTCTAGCAAAAGTAGCAAATATTTTTACTGTTTTTTTGCGTTTTAAGTCTTTCTAAATCCACATTGAAAATATGTTAGCTGTTCAGGTGATAACAGAGCAAACTCTGAATTATTCATTGCACACTGCAGTGAGCTTTGTGCTCTGTCTGCTGGACCAACACTCAGCGGGCAAAGTGAAACCACAGCTGGAGACCAGTTTGTACTAAGTATCATATTTAGACTCCATTTTCAGACTCTTAAGGCCGACTCCACAAAGCAAGTTTAACCAGTCCCCCACCAAAGCTTTAAGGTTTGAAGTGAACTTAGGAAGCATCAGCCTTCAAATTAGTTTTTGCAGGTGTTTCACATAAATTTTACTTCAGCGTGTGGCTGTCTTATCAATTAGTCCTTTGTCTCGGAGCAGAGGAAGTGCAGCGATCCTGGAGTCCAGGTGACTTTAGCTGTAGAAGGTAGTGATGATGTGCGGATCGATTCTGAAAATTTCGATACACTTGATACCAGAACGTTATGCTCTAGAATAGATTCTTCAAATCAAATTATCCATACTTTTGATCCTTCAGTCATTTCAGATAATGTGTATGATTAACAGGAACATAGTGGAAAGTAACTAAACTATTGATTTGATAGTTTTAGGATTTACCTTTTTTGTGTGTGTTTTGAAACACCATTTTCACATTTTCTCTGATTGTGTCCTATTATTTTCTGTTGTTGTACAAGCTCAGCTATATTGTACATGAGATTACTACCTCAATATACTTTGATGTCTTGTATTCTTTATGAAACTTTGATTTGAAATTCCGGTACACTGCTTTTTTTAGATTTACCAGACACATTAGGTGTATTTGGACAAAATATAGGTATTGGATCAATATTGCAATACTAGTCAAGAAGATATATCTGCAGACAAAATGGGCATTCCCAAAGATGAATAGGCGTTCCCAAAATAACGCGTATCTCAAGAACCACACCTGATTGGACCAAAAAAAGGAAAAACAAAAAACAAAAAAGACGTCACGAAAGGACTAGACCTGATTGGATGAAGGTATAAAAATACTTAATAAGCAAGTATAACCTGAGTATAACTGCAGGCAGATTGTCTTAGCTGGTTCAACACTAGTGGCGTCTCCATCACTTCTTGGGCTGCTAGCTGGGCTCAGCAGTGGTTAGAGCAGTCGTCCTCCAATGCAAGAGTTGGGGGTTCAAATCCACCAGCAGTCACATGCCAGTGTCCTTGGGCAAGACACCGAGCCACTTGTTGCCTCCGATTGTGAGGATGTCACCTCTCTTTCTCACCTGATTCTCTTCTTAATTGTCCACAGGTGTCTTCCTGTTGTCTCATTAGGGATCAGTATTTAGTCTCTGTGACTTTCACATGAAGAGGCAGTTGGGTTCCTGACTTCACATGAAGAGGAGCTGGTTTCCTGTGGTTGCAAAGGAAAGTCCTTGCACATGACGTTAATTAAGCATTGTCCTCCCATGGTGTCATGATCTGCTGGTCTGCTTTGAGCTTTGTCTGCACCAAGGGTCCCCTTTGGGGGCCTGTTAAGTAATTGCTGTTCCTTCAGTGATTTATCCTGTGTGATGTTTGTGTAGTTCACTAATTGTCATTTTTGTCTTTCCGAGCCATCTGGTCATCGTGCTTGTGGGTTTCTCCGTCGGCGTCGGCCAGTCCAGGTCCAGATTCCAGCTAGAACCGGCCCTGGCGTCCAGCTCGTCCAGCTCCCGCGCGGATCGTGACACCAATGTTTGTCCCATCAGTGTATGAATGTGTTAAAGCTCTGATTAGTCTCTTTAGAATGAGTTGTTCAATTAGCTTTGTAGAGATCTACAAAGTAGTAGAGCGCTGTTAGCCTGGTTAAAACCAGACCCTTGTCCTTCACTTCGCTTCGAACTAGGGTCTGGACTTTCTCCATTGAGAAACGATTCTTGCTGGAGGCGTGGCCTCTGCCTGAGGAACAAAACCATTGGATCTTAGAAAAATTTTGAACAAGGAAAGCATTCTGCTCCCTCCCCTTCTGTGCTCTGCCGAACTTGACATCAGTTCTGCCTCCTGCTGCATTTTCTCTCGCTGCCTGCATATTCTGTGTTTATATAATAATAATATAATAATAATAAACTTTATTTGTATAGCACCTTCCTACAATGCCTTGCATTGACCAAGGTGCTTAACAGGATAAAAAGATGAATAAACTGGAACAATAAATCAATGAAAATAGAATAAGAAACAACAGCAATAAAAGAAGGCAATGGAAATAAAAAATGCTACATACTAAAATAACACTAAAATAACACAAGTAATAAAAGTTACACACTGAAAGCTTTTTTGAACAAGTGGAAATAAAAAGGCAATGGAAATAAAAAATGCTACATATTAAAATACCAAAAGTAATAAAAGTTACACACTGAAAGCTTTTTTGAACAAGTGGGTCTTCAGTCTGGTTTTGAACAGAGTCAGATCAGAGGTGGCACGCAGCTCAAGGGGGAGGCTGTTCCAGGCTTTTGGGCCGGCAACAGAAAATGACCGGTCTCCCCATTGTTTGTACCTTGAGCGAGGCACCTCCAGCAGGTGTTGACTGGCAGATCGTAAATCTCTGCCGGGCTGATGGGCTTTCAAAAGTTCTGAGATGTACAGAGGAGCAAGTCCATTCAGAGCTTTGAAAACAAACAGGAGCAGCTTGAACTGTATCCTGAACTGAACCGGGAGCCAGTGTAGAGAGGACAGGACAGGAGTGATGTGTTCATATTTTCGTGTGTTGGTCAAAAAGCGCGCGGCAGAGTTCTGTACAAGCTGTAAACGGGAGATGGAGGATTGATTAATACCAACATACAAAGCATTACAATAATCAAGTCTGGAGGTCACAAAGGCATGGATGGCCTTCTCCAGATCACCACGGCTGAGAAATGACTTGACTTTGGAGAGCAGACGGAGCTGGAAAAAGCTGGTCTTGACAACAGAACTGATCTGTTTATCAAACTTTAAGTTGGAGTCAAGCTGCACTCCAAGATTTCTGACCACCGGGTTGAAGTGGGGGAGGGGAAAACCAACACTGGGACTGGGAAGGATGTTGCTGGTGTCATCAGGTGCACCAAATAAAATGCATTCAGTTTTATCTGTGTTTAGGTGGAGGAAGTTTTGAGAGAGCCAGTGCTTAATGTCATTTAAGCAGTTGACAAGAGTGTTTGAACTGAGTGAGGGGTTGGGAGTGACTGGCAGATAGATTTGTAAATCGTCTGCATACATGTGAAAAGACAGGTTATGACGTGCAATGATTGATCCTAATGGCAGCATGTAAAGAGAGAAGAGGACTGGCCCTAGAATAGATCCCTGTGGTACGCCAGAGGTCAGAGGGGTTGATGAAGAGGAGGACAGATCGCCTATCATGACAGAAAAAGTTCTCCCAGACAGGTAAGATTTGAACCACTCAAGCACAGCTCCCTGGAGGCCAACCTGCTGAGACAAGCGGTTGATTAGTACCTGATGGTCGACGGTGTCAAAAGCTGCTGAGAGGTCTAACATCACCAGCAGAGCAGGGTTTTTTGCATCCAGGGACAGAAGAATGTCATTCTGTACTTTGAGCAGTGCAGATTCAGTGCTGTGACGAGCTCGAAAACCTGACTGAAATTTTTCAAACAGGTTGTTGAGTTCTAGAAAAGATTGAAGTTGAATAAAAACAATCTTTTCTAGGACCTTTGATAGAAATGACAGATGTGAAACTGGTCTGAAATTAGAGAGAGCTGTAGGATCTAGGCCTGGTTTTTTGAG
>JBBPBX010015706.1:18496-49088 GCA_038048925.1 Garcialebias charrua
CGAGGTTTCCTGCAGTTGTTGGAGTTTTTCTGCGAGGTAAGCCTGCATCATCGCTGACGCGTTCATGGCGCGCGCCGCGAGTCCTTGAGCTCTGTAGCACTTTTCGAGAAGCGACGCTGAGGCTCTGCAAGCTTTGCTGGGGAGAGTCGGCTTTGTTCCTGACGATCTGGGAGCTAGGTGGGACGCTAGCGTGTCCTCAATCTGAGGTGCATTAGCTATTCCCACCTGATCCATGCCCTCCACGTCGAGGAATTGTGAGAGGGGGAGAAGCATGGGCGCTCGTGGCTGAGGCCAGGTGCGGGTCAGTTCCGTGAGGAAGTCTGGGAACACGGGCATCCTTTGCCTTGTTGCAGCCTGTTGTTTTGAATAAAAATAGTTCCCCGCCAGCCTCGTGACCTGTTGGCGAGGTGGGGGCTCCGGCCAGGGGATGTTCAATGCGTCCGCCACAGGTCGAACAGGGCCGGGATGGAGAAGTCCATTTCAGGGAGTGCAGGCATCGAGGTCCTAGGGAGGTGCTCTCTCGGATCCTCGATCTCGAGTTCTGGTTCCTCCGCTGAAAATTCACCCGAGGCTGAGATGGAGATCTCGTCTTCATTCCTCATGCCTCTGGTGTCAAACTCAACTGTTAGGTCCCCCATGGGATCAAGCGGGTCAGGGCTGTCGTCCCATTCGACGCGCTTGCTGTCGTGTAGAGCCATGTGTTCGAGCTCTGGCGTCGGAGTGAGGGTCTCCTTGGTGTCTGGGTTCTGTGGACCAGACACAGACACAAAAATAAGCCATAAGCCACGAGGTCCATGCGCTGCCGCAGCACCGTGTCCAGCATCTGGCTGCAGTGTGGGCAAGAATCGGGCGCGTCCAGAGCTTGTCTTGCATGAAATATAAAATATAAAATCATAGAAGATATTATCTTTTATGATTTTTATTGTATTTTATTTATTACTAGGGGTGCAGGTAAAGTTAAATGCATATAATTTTCCATCCACTGCTGTTTGTTGACCACTTTCAGAGACATGAGACCTGCCAATGAAGACATTGGTGCACTAAGAAATTATTTATCAGTTACAATAACTGATTATCAATCATGTAAAGCAACACCATGCTTAATTTAACTTATACATCTATATTCAGTTCGTTCAGAAGTGCAAATATATATTTTTATTTTATTTTATGTTTTATAAGGAGATGGCTTCTTGTCCTGAGCCTGGTTCTGCTGGAGGTTTCTTCCTCATGAGGGAGTTTTTCCTTTCCACTGTTTCCTCTGTGCTTGCTTAGGATGGGAGACTGTGATGAAGTGAAAACCCATAAGCAATCCATTGGCTTCTTAGGTAAATAACATTATTAACTGACTTTACTATATGTGAATGTTTCTGTTCAGAGCCCTGAGACAACTTCTGTTGTGATTTAGTGCTATATAAATAAACTGAACTGAATTTCATAACTCTGATTGATTCATTTATTTATTTTCTGCTCGATGGTGAGACAAGTTTGTGTGGAGCATGAGCAGGCTACTTCAAGTAATTCTTACCTCATTCAAATTATTTAGGATAAAGTTAAAAGAGGTTTGATATGTCCCAGAATGACTAAAGTTTGGTGACTTTAGCATTCTGATAGAATCATTGGATGAGAAGCAAATAACAATTCCTTTTGGTCATTTGATGTCAAACCTTATATTTTATTCCCTGTTCTTGTAAAGTAGTAAGTACCATCTTTAGTCAGTCTTGTATACCTGGTAGATTAAATGAAGTTCCTAACGCTGCAGGACTTGGTGAAGGAACTGAATGTGTTCACCAGAATTCTATAAATCCTATTTTTAACTATGTTGCGTTACAAGTCCCGTTTATTTTAAGAGTTATTAGCATGTTTTTTTTTATTTTTTATCTTCTTCTTCTTAAAGAAAGTTAATTAATTTTCCCCCAGCAGCTTCAGATCACAGGAAGTGGACTGATGATGAGGTACTTGAACTGGTCTTCACATAACTTCCATTTGAATGGAAACTGCACAGTCAGCTTGACCACTCAAACAACAACGTGACAGATTCCCATCTGAGTCAAGGTCAGATCTCACTTGTGTGCTGCAGTGTCGACCTCAGCTGCTGTGCTCTAATGACAGCCAGCTGTTTGATCGGCGGCTCGCCTGTCACTGAATATGTGTGAGAAACCTGCCGCTCATTCCACTGCGCCGACATAACTACGGTTTGCACGGTAGATGTAACCCACAGTCGTGAACATAAAGGGACAGTTTTTATTGTCAGAAAACACTCTGGTTGAGTTCACTCGTTTAAAAAAAATGAAGAAAAATTATTATTTTCTTCTGCTTTTTAAATATATTGCTAAAATGTTACATTTACTCAGGTGGACAGTTCAGTATTACTTCAGTGGAGTCCATCAAGGCATACCCTTTGACTTTTAGGGCCCTCAATTGTGTCTCTTTAGTGCCATTTGACAGCCCTGACCCTTTGGTGTGCAAGAGATGCATTGATTTTAGTGGTAGGGGTGGAAATAAGCCTTTTTTTCTCCTTTGCTTTTCCGAGCATGAGTCCCATGAAGCATTTTGGCTGATGTATTATTGACATACTCATGTCTTGGTGCAATGTTAAGTGTGAGCAGCAAGCCCTGCTCACAATCAGGCCCTTACACTGTGAAGGTGTCGGGATTCAGGTCTCCGTCCAGCCCTCAGTGATACCTCATCTTGGTATTTAAAGGAGTAAGTTTACCTCTCTAATTTAGGATGGAAAGTGGTGCCAATTTGCAGTAAAAATGTTTGCTAACTTATTACGGATCCTGAAAGAGGTTTAAGTTGCAACTCTCAGGACAAGTTCGTGTTTGTTTGCGTACCTTCTGTGAACATGTTTGACGTTTATTAGGCTGAACCCCAAGGCTAATTACATAATCAGAGATGATTGAATTAAATCAAATCAACACTTTTCCAACGTGTTTTTTCCCCTTCTTTCATATAGGTATGTACAAGAACTTGTTTTTAAAGCATGGTCTTTGACAGCTAGAACTCAACTTTTATTTATTTATTTATTTTTCTTGGCGGACACACACTGCCACTAATGGGCAGCAAAGTGTTGAAGTTGTACAAAATCTAAGATTCAGAACAAGTCGCTCTCTGCCAATCAAATTCTTAAAGTGTAATTAATGCCAAGTGTGTGCAAGAACATCATTTTTTGTTCTTTCAGTTTTATTGACATCAGACTTTCAAAGAAGCAAAATGTGCACGTTCTTTAAAAAAAAAAAATTAAAAAAAAGATGCTGATATATTAATTTTTAGCCAAACGTTTCAGTTTTCTAAATTTTATCTCCCCTAAAATATACCAGGGCTGAAATAACACCTAAAGCCCAACTTTTGCCAAAAGTATCCTCCTCGTACCTTTAAACAGTCAGTAGGAAGAGACATTTCCTCTGTGAGAATGAACGAGTGTGACCTTTGACCCCGGCACATCCGTCATGGAGACGGATAAGACAAAGCCAAGGCATACTATTGTTGCAGCAGCCAATCTAAAGAAACCTCCTGGTTTTCAAGTATGAACCTAAGTAATGTGAGAAGTTAAAGGAAGTTAAGCCCACGTTTGTGGGTTATTTGCTTTAGGTGTTTCAGCAGAACCTAACAGATTTTCTTTTTTAAACTTCCTAATCTAAAGAAAATCTACAAAAATGAGGAGGGGGGACACACTAAGGCAGAGAGCTTTACTGTCATTATTTTTAGATAATCTGAGTTTCCCCATCTTGTCTATGGTGTAACTCTACTTACATATAAGCAGATGTTTGGTCAGGAAATCTGTGTAAGAAGCATTAAAATAATAAATTAATGAGTGACTCAGGTTTGAGTTATCTCAAAGGTTAGGTTGTGGTAATAATAATAATAATGAATTCAATTTATACCGCACCTTTCATTAATAAAAATCTCAAAGTGGTTTCCTGTGACAAATACTGAGCAACAAACTCAGCATGATGAAACTATTAAACAATTAATTAAGTACAACTCACCAGACTAGAAACTGGGTGAACTAACTCAAAGAAATACTATCATAGTCTGGATCGTATTTGTTTGTATTTGGACCTGCAATTATGACGTGTTTGTGATCACAACATTCTATAGATGAGTCAGCACTGAAATATTTATCTGACTTAGTTTATTTCCTACAATTTATAATGCCCTATAATCATTTAGTATTTTAAAATGCACTGGACAAAATGCAGCTAAATGCACAAACTTGACAACATTTTGATAAAGCATGAAACTGAGTCTGTCACTCAAAATGATGATTGTTTTATTAGAAAAAGTATTTGACATGTTTTCCAAACAATGATGACCCCAGGACACAAACGGGACTCGAAACCTGATTATAAAAGGTACAAAATTTATTAAATACAAATTAACGGCTGTCAAGGCAGCAAATTGAAAGTTGTGCACCATAACTCATGTTCCCTGAAGGAAGGGAACGAGGTGCAACATATGCTATGGGAATTGCACCCCCGCGCGATTACCTGAAGGAATACATTCACGCCTTTACGGCAAGGGCGTCAGCGTTGCGCCAGAGGCCCCGCCCTCTGGGTACTTAAGCCGCTGACGCCCATTCATCATTCTCCAAAATGCACTTCACCGAGCTTTCAGCATTGAAAGGGCCAGATATGTTGCACCTCGTTCCCTTCCTTCAGGGAACATGAGTTATGGTGCATAACTTTCAGTTCCCTTTCAGTCATGTCTCTCGGTGCAACATATGCTATGGGAACGTAATCCATTCACGCCCTTGAAATGCTCAGCAAAATGCATGTGAGAGCATCTGACTTAAAATGACAGGCATTTCCCAGATGCTTTCTACAAGTTATGTAGAGACCATAGCCTGAGAAGAAAAAATTGCCAAATGTAGAAACATCAGCTTGATGTTACCACTGGACATATAGATAAAAAACAACAGCCAGAGACAGCATAAGCGTGCTCCACTAGTGTGATTACTCATCATCTCCTTTTCTCTGGAAAAACCTGAGAAACAGGAGGAAAAGGAGCAAGGGACCCATTACGCCACTAGTTATTGGGTGGCAATGTGGAGGTATAAAACCCAGGTCAAAACACAGGGTAACCTCCCAAGTCCCCAGGGGAAAATTATTACATATACAAAGGGCACGACTGGCAAGTGGAGCCCATCCTGATGTTGGAGATCCGTTAAGGAGAGGGGAACCCCTCCATTGAAAATCTCCTAAGCAAACATAAACACCAAGGGACACCCTTGTGTATGTTGTTGCTGTTTGCTTTGTGATAAAGCAATCAAAGCCTTAGGTCCTCAACAAGTTCCCTTCAAGGGTCAGGCTGAAAGCTGCCACAACTCTGGACGTGGGTGTAGAAGTTGCCCACGTGCCTGAGTCAGCAGGTCCCTGTGAGAAGGCAATTGCCATGGTATCCCTGATAACATTGAGATCAACTCCGGGAACCACGGTTGCTGTGGCCACCTGGGGGCTATCAGTATCAGGGAGAGGGCTCCCTGACGCACACGTTCCAGTGTTGCCTCGATCAGAGGGACAGGTGGAAAGGCATAGTAGAGCACGCCTGCTGGCCAATCATGTGCCAGAGCATCCGTTCCCAACGGTGCATCTGTTTCCTTCAAGGAGAAGTAAAGGTCACACTGTGAGCTAGCTCTGCAAGCGAACAAGTCCACAGAAGCTCTCCCAAATCGTGACCAGACCTGCTCCACAATCCGTGGGTTCAAGCTCCATTCTGACGCCAGGAGAGGCCCTCTTGAGAGGGCATCCGCTCCATAATTTAGTTCACCGGGGACATGAGTCGCCCTAAGTGACAAGATTCTTGGAGCACACCATGTGAGCATCTTCTGCGTCAGTCCGAGGAGGGCCCGGGACCTTGTCCCTCCTTCTCTGTTGATGAAGGACACTGTGGTCCTGTTATCTGATTTCACCAGGACATGCTGCCCTGCAATCAGACCTTTGCTAAAGAAGTATTTTACTGACAGGAATATGGCCAACAACTCCAGGAAGTTGATATGTAATCTCGCTTCCTGTTTATTCCAAAGGCCGCGGGCGTTCTGATTTCTGCAGATCGCCCCCATCCTGTTTTTGAGGCGTCCGTCGTGATGACCACACGAGATGACACCCTTCCCAGCGGGACCCCTTCCGTGAAAAGAGACAAGTCTCTCCAAGGTTCCAGGGCCTTCAGGCACTCTGGATCTATCCTAACCTTTCCTGCTTGACTAGGCAGGGCGGGTTGTGTCTGTTGGTTTAGCCATACTTGTAGGCCCGCATTTTCAGCAATGCATGTGGCACACAGGGTATGGCTGCCAAGAGGCCTAAAAGGCGTTGGCACGTTTTCATAGGGACCCGTTGATCCAGTTTAAATCTTTCCAGGCAATGGCGAATGGAGGAAACTCGTTCCTTTGAGAGCCATGCTCTGTATCGGACGGTGTCGATCTGTACTCCCAGAAATACGGTAACCCGTGATGGAGTTAGGTCACTCTTTTGTAGGTTTATGACAAACCCGAGAGACTCCAGGTGAGAGATCACCCTGTAGGAGTGTGACTGGGCCTGTATTCTGCTTCCAGCCAGAATCAGCAGGTCATCCAAGTAATTCATAACCCTGAGTCCTTGATTCCTAAGGGGGGTCAGGGCTGCATCCAGACATTTAGTAAATGTACGAGGAGCCGTCTTTAAACCGAAGGCTAAGGCTATGAATTCATAAGTGTTCCCTTCGAAAGCAAAAACGGAGGAATTTTCTGTGTTTCCTCCTCACGCCTACATGGAAATAGGCATCTTTAAAATCCACTGTACATGCGTAGTCTCCTGGTCTCACAGACTGTAGAACCTGCCGCAGTGTAAGCATCTTGAACTTAAATGTTTTTATTCTCTTGTTCAGAGTCCTGAGATCCAGAATCGGTCTCAGTGAATGATCATTTTTGGGCACCAGGAAGTGCTTGCTGTAGTGGCCAGAGCGTAGTTTGCGTCTCGGGACCAAACTTATCACTCCTTTCTGCAGCATCGTCAAAACTTCCTCCCTTAGCACGTGTGCGCTTGCAAGGTTAATCTTTTGATTGCAGTACCCCTGTGAAGGGGGGCGGTTTCCTGATGAACTACAACTTGAGCCCATGACATATTGTTGTCATGACCCAATCATTTGGTAGACACACCCTCCAGGCCTGCGCGTGCGCCATGAGTTTGGAAGGCATGTCTAATTGCTGCTCGTCGTGTTTTAGTACGAGGGGGGTGGCCTTTGACCCCTCTCGCGCTCTTTCAAGCAGGCTGGTTAGCCAACCAGAAGATATTGCGAGATCTGACCGTCTCCGGCAGAGCTCGTGTATCTTGCTGCGGTACATAGTTTGACCACGTGGTTTGTGTTTTATGAAAAAGGGACTCGAGTCAAGAACCAGGGCAGTTTGTGCTTTGGTACTTTTATTTTTGTACATGCATGAAACAGTGTTTGTTTTGATTACACATACAGTAGGCGAGTCATGTTTGGTGCGCGGACACATGTCACCAGCTCCTCGTAGTGTTTTACAAGTGGAGACTGGGCTCAAAAGGTCAGGATCCCGTACCGCGTGGGCGGGCAAACCTGTAAAATTATCAGTTCGTCCTGCTTCATCAGGCCCGAATCTGAGTTCCACACGGGGTCATTGAAGAGGCCCTCGGCCGGTACTGGAAAGTCTCACTGTCACCAGCGGGTCTCTTCCGTGGAGGGCCACGCATGTCTTCCTTTGGGGGTGCAAAGCTTTTTCTCGGCAGCCCCTCGCGGAGGGCTTCCGCCTGTTTGCGTCTTTGTTCCAGCCTGGCCTGGATGCGTTCCAGGGCTCCCCCGAAGAGTCCCGTCAGCTCAATCGGGTGTTGGAGGAAGGGGGACCTATGGTTTTCCGGGAGGTCCGATAATGTCAGCCAAGATGGCGCTGGGCGACAACTATTTCCGCCATTGCTCTACCTTGCGAAATGGCTATTGTCCCCATCATGCGGAGCACAAAGTCAGAAGCGCGGTGGGCCTCCTCCATGGCCTCCATTGCGACCTACTAGTTTTTTGTTACTTGGAGATCCTGCAGTTTTTTTGCCAGGTACGCCTGCACAATGGTCGATGCGTTCATCGCGCGAGCCGCGAGGCCCTGAGCCTTGTAGCACTTTTCAAGCTGTTTCTCCGAAGCGCGGCAGGCCCTGCTGGGCAGTGCTGGCTTTGCCCCCGTAGCTACGGGGGCCAGATGAGCCGCCAGGGTCTCCTCTATCAGGGATGCGCTGGCGAGGCCCGTTGTCTCCATTCCAGTGACATCCAGGAGTCGGGATAGTGGCAACGTCATGGGAGCTCTGGGTTCCACCCAGGAGCGTTTGAGCTCCATGAGGAAGTTCGGGAAAATGGGTATTTTTTGTGACATTGTCGGATGCTGCTTCGCATGGAAGTAGTTTCCTACCAGCCTCGTAACCTGTTGGCGAGGTGTGGGGTCTTGCCACGCGACCTGCAGGGCGTCCGCCGCCCTATGGCACAGGTTCCGGTAGAATTTGCGCCAGGTTCTGGGAGGAATCCACACTTTCTCCTCTGTAACCGTACTCGGCGTCTTGGTCAGACACTTCGGGCATCGAGTCCTCGACGGCAACCCAGGAGTCCGACACGTTCTCATCTCTGACTTGACCGCTGCATTCCAGGTCCACGTTCTTGAGCTCCCGCTCGGGAGCGAGCAGCTTTGTGCGGCGTGCAGCCTTCAGCGCCACGGCCTTCGCCATGGATTTAGCCAATGCGTCCGTGCGGCGTTTCCTCACTACCGCCGGCATCCGACAGCAGTGGGAGCAGGAGTCGGGGAATTCCAGCGCTTTTCTCGCGTGCAGAATCCCTAGGCAGACGGGACAGGCCTCGTGGGTGTCCGTCGCCGAGAGGGAGTAGCCGCATCCGCTGGGGCAGGGGCGCGAGCGAAGGCTCGTCGTCCTGCTGGTTTTCTTCTTCTTTGTCCTCCGTTTTCCCTTCTTGGGAGCCATGTCCGGAGACGAGAAGCGTCGAGGCTGTTCCTAGTTTCCTTTTGTTCGAAGCCGTCCTCTCCGTCGTCTTGCTTTTGCTGGCTAGCCTGCTAATGGTTAGCAGGGAGTNTACGGTTTACATTTATTACTACTGTTTTACATTTATTACTACTGTTTACATTTACACTACTTTTATATCTACACTACTGCTGATACATATACAGTATTCTCTGATTAGCCTTATCTAAGGATGCCAAATGTGCCTTATGTGCATCACTGCATATGCCACTTTGCCTACTACCAACATCAACTACCTCATACATATACTGTGTACATTAACTCATATGCTGCTGTGCCACTCTTTGCAAATGTCAATGCTAGAACCTTCAGTTTATTTTATAGATATACTTTTTATACTTTTTATACTACTATGCAAAAACTCAGGACAGTATTACACTTTTATTATTTCATTTTATGCTTATGTTCATTGGGTGTTTGGTGTTTTAGGGGTGTTTGGTGTTTCAGTGTTGGTGTAAATTTTCATACTTTTATACTACTATGAAAAAACTCAGGACAGTGTTACACTTTTACTATTTTATGCTTATGTTTATTAAATGTTTTAGTGTTTAGTGTTTAGATGGTTACTGTTGCACCGAGGGACTGAGAGAAACGCAATTTCAATCCTGTGTATGTCCTGTACATATTGCAGTTCTGACAATAAAGTTGACTTTGACTTTGACTTTGAAATGTGAAGGGAAGCCATAAACAAAAAGAAAGAAGAAAAATAAATAAATAAATAAATAAATAAATAAACATCTTAAACCTTAACACAAACTTAACAGACTTAACACAAAGATAGATCCTGACATTATGGAGGCTAGATAATGTTCAAAACTGTCAGGTGTTGAAAAATCCTATAAGGACAGTTTGCTTAAACTTTGCATTTTGTAATAATTAATATAAATACTATACATTTTTTCTTTATAAAATGCAAAATAAGCAAAGGAAAAATCTAAATCCAATTAAAATTTGGTGTGATTTTAGCCTTCAAAATGTAATTGAACAAGATTGAAGGAGGATTATATACAGATGTATGCTTAAAGAGTTAAACCAAACAGATCAGCATTTTATGAAGACTGATCGCAGTTATTGATGGAATCAGAAACTTCTTCTTATGATTTATTGCGGATCGTGGAATCAGAAACAGCTGTGTTGAAGGCTTAAAACTCGATGAGGAACAGCCAAACTCTGCTATTACCAAGGCGAGGTTGTGAATGACAGTTTCGTGTCAGAGGTCAGACATCACTGCAAGACTGAGAAAAGATGCAAGGTAGTTAAATGTCATCATCGAGATATCGCCCAAGCAGATCTGGGTCTCGAACAGACTACCCTGCAGCAACAAAGCCCACAATTGTCCTCTAAACTCTTAAATCTAAGAATTTTAATGACATACAGTATTTTCTGGTGTATAGGTTGCACCTGTGTATTGGTCGCATTGTCCAATTATCACCAATAGATTGGAAAAATCCCTAGATAGGTCGCACTGGTGTATAGGTCGCACCTACGTTTAGCTCTGCTGCAAATGTCTGCCACAGGAGTGCACAGCAAGGCTTTTAAGAAGATTAACACTTAAAAACAATTATTTGTTTGATAAAAATTATAGCAAATATATGTCTGAGCTGAACTTTTCCTTAATAAATGAACGTAATTGTGAAATGAGCTGGATTTAAAATTTGTTTCACCGAAAGTGATAACAAGCCATATATAGGTCGCACCTGATTATAGGTCGCAGGCCTTGAAAAAAAACATAAAAGGGTGCGACCTATACACCGGAAAATACTGTACTTATATGTACCGTATTTTTCATCCTATAAGTCAAGTTTTTGCATAATTTGCATGTCCTGTGACTTATAGGCTGAAGTGACATATTTATGTATTTTTTCCCATATACCAATTTTTGGCTGAGATATGATCATTTTCATTCATTTTGCCTATACTGTATATATTTTTTAACAATAACATTCTGGGGCCGAGATGGTGTAGAGCAGGGGTAGGCAATTATTTTTTCCATCGGGCCACATGAGAAAAAGAAAATAATGTGGGGGGCCGGGCCAAATGAAATAATCCAATACTGCATAATATTAACAGTATTTCTTTATTAAAAGCAGTAAATATCATTGTTTAGAGTAGAGGCAGGGCAGCCGGCTCAGGACCAGAAGGTCTCGGGTTCGATCCCCGGTCACGGCATACATTGTTGTGTCCCTGGGCAAGACATTTAACCCTGAGTTGCTCCCGGTAGGACAGGCAGCTCCTTGCAAGGCAGTCTACCGCTACCGGTGCATGCATGTGTGTATGAATGGGTGGATGGTTGGTACTGTGAAGCGCTTTGGGGCCCCTCAAAGGGGGCTGGAAAGTGCTATATAATGCCCCTTTTCCACTTGGTGGCCCGGGTCGGATGTGACGTCATATTTGCGTGCCAAACGCGCGTTGGACAGCATTTCCACCTCACAGATGCGCGGCGCCGCGCCAAGATTCCGGACTCATCTCATAGCAGGGCCCAGGCCGGCTGGCCCCGAACCGTGGGTTGGAGGCTGGACTGAGTTTGAGGAAGTGGCTGCCGCGAGGGAGCAAACACCGAAGGACTTTACAAGATTAACATGGTAAAAACAATTATTTGTATTTAAAATTATAGCAAACATGTGTCTTAAGCCGAACTATTAAAACTACAAAAAAGCGGCGCCTGTCCGAAGTATTTTATTTTTGTCATTATGTCACAACCACATTAGTACAGTGATATAGTACTGTACAGTCCACAATCGTTTGTCTTGTATTTATTTTTTGTCCAATACAGTATATGGACTGTACGTACGCAAAGTGCAATAGAGCAAGTCTGCAATGGTCGAATCGCAAAGTAACAAGGTACTACTGTACTTCTTTCTTAAATTAGTTTTCAGTTATATCACCTTCCATCAAAAGTGCTCTTTTGAGGAAGCATTGTGAATGAAAAGCCAAACCTTTGACACTGAAAGAAGACCAAGTGATTTTTATGCACCAAAAGAATGATGGTGCAGAAACATGGCGGCGGGTACTCTGGACTGGTGATCCTCTAAAAACATTTGCAGAGTGCAGCGTGTTGCACTGCAAAGAGGACCCCCAATGTAAACAACAACCTCTCCCCTGTAGGCACATTTAGCATGGATGTATTGGAACAGGAAGAGATAGCGGACAGGCTATCACCGCTGTGAATGTGTAAGTTTACATGTTTCCACGTCCTCATTCAAACTTACTCCCACTTTAATCTTCGGTGCTCCTGACCCACTGCTGTTCTGTCACCGTGACATGTTTAACAAATACTGTCTGGCCTGGACAGGATACACCACGGTATTACGGAGGTGTTGTTGTCTGTCTGCACGGAGAGTGATGGATTATGTAGAACTCAAGTGTCTTCAGACTTCTTCAAACTTCAAACGCCCCGGCACATTATTTTGCCCCCCCCCTTTAAGTAAACTCCGTTTGTATACAGACGGATCAGTCCAATACTTTTGAAGACAAAAACAGATTTATTTTTTGTTGTCTTTCCTTTTATTTTTCCAATGACTTGCTTCTCACCAACACCAGATAGACTGTCTGAACAGCACCCTTCAATCAATCAACACAAAGGCAACAAAACACGCCTCTGTAAATATTTCAGTGGGCTCAGCACCCCGTCCAGGGTCTTGCTGCGTGCTGTCTGCTGGTCGTCTGAGTGAGTCATTGTGTCTCCTGTGGCTGACTGTTTTGTGTTGTGCTGCTGGACGTGGCTGCTCTGTTGTGCAGAGGCAGCAGTGCCTGCATGCATGCAGCAGAGGAGAGGATTAGGGCTGATATTTCTCTGTGCCTATCTGGCTGCCGGGCATGCTCCACTGCCTTCACACAGCGCACACAGTTTACATCACACAGTTTTGATCACTGCTGCATAAAGGCGTACACTGAATCGAGTTCAGATTAGCTCAGACATGTTGAAGAAGGGAACCCAACTTGAAAAGATCCAGGACTTTTAGTGGCAAAAACGAAAACATTTTTAATTTGTTGACACGCTGTTGGTATTTTACTTTTATTGTCTTGCTACAAGAATGAAAATGTGGCTTCTCTCCATTGATCCTTTCATGTCTCCTAAAGATTTTAATGCTTACTTTATATAATGCAGCTAAAAAAAAATGTCATGTTAATCCTGTTTTTAGAATGTTCTGCCCTTGGTATCAACATCTCTCTCTGCTCCTCTGTGCAAGTCTTCAGGGAGCACTTTCCAATAAGAGTAATGTCCCCCTTGTGCATGGCCACGATGCACCAATTTATGGGCAGATTACAGATTCTAATAAAAAAATTTGCAGCCTTAATTAAAGAATCTGCTCCCTATTCTGTGGTAGTTCACTTACCCCCGCCACGTCTGTCCAATCTAATTATTGTGATGTACATAATTAGCATGCACTGGCCATTGTTCACCTCATTTGCATATTATATTGGATAATTGAATGAAAGTGGCTGATGATTAAATTAGGGGGAATGACAGATGATTCGGCTCGCAGTGCGGAAAAGTTAACGGAATGAGCAGACTGGGAATACGACATGTACCTTTTGAATATTTATACGTCTCACGGAGGTTCTCCCCTGACAAAAGCACTCACTTAAAAAAAAAAAAAGTGCAGCAGCTTAACTTGGGTTTATACAAGTCACAGAACTGCATTTCTTCAATTCAGTTGCTCGTCAACGGTTACTTTGCATTAAAAATGACGGGGAGAATTCTGTATGAGTGACACTATTTACAGCGTGGTTCTCCTTTAGTTTGACAGCACATTTATGTCCTGATAAGACAAATGAGACGAGCGTGGGGAAATTCATTTCCAGGCACTTCCAGTGTAAACACAGACTCCTGGTGCCTGCCTGTTATGGACAAGCTGCACTTTGCTGATCAAGAAAACATGACGTGAGACATGTCTTACATCCATTTAAAAATAGAACTAAGGTGTCAATTCCTTCTCTACAGTCAAAAGTTGTAAAATGGTCGGGGTTTATGTAATACCTGGGGTTCGGTTCGTGTGCGGTCAATTGGGTTGCCATGATGAAAAGTTATTTGCAGTTGTCTTCTGGATCCATATTGCCCGCTGAAATTATTCCATGGATAAATGTTTAGAGGGAATATTTGGAACAGCTTTAGCCTTTCACATGCTAATGTAAGCACTGGCGGCACAAGAAAGCTTGGCTGACCCGGGGGCCACACGGTGACACAGTCTGCTGATTCAGTGCCGGCAGCCCTGGCTTTGTTTATGTGTGTGCACGAGAAATAATGCACGTCATAAAAAAAGGAGAACTTTAAAGGAGAACCACTATCCCCGAATGATAAATGTCCCCTTGCTCTTCGGATGTAAATAACTCTTCTCAATAGCACAAACGCCATCTCACAAGTGACTTATACATATTGTTTTTACAATAACATTAAGCTGCATTTCCACCTCTGGAGTTTCTCACGTTTTAGCTCATCCTTTGTAATTTTGTTTTTTTTTGTTTTTTGGACTATAAGTATGGATACAAACAGCTTGTATAAAAATCAGTGCAAAGCAACAGATCTGTTCCACATTTTTGCTTAAAAGTTGGAATCTGCTGAATCACAAGGACAGCAAAAACAAGGGAAGAACAAAGCACACCTCATCGGTTTACTTCAGGGATTGTCCATTTTCAAACAATTTGTAACACACGTGTAACCTATGTTTGTCTTTGTGTCCCACGTGCCTTGTAAAATCTCCTCTGTTCTCTGGGTTATAGTACACATCAGTACACAAAGTGTCGTCTCATTGTCTGGTTGGAGTCATTTCAGAGGACAGAGGAATTTACACAGCCTCGGGATCTGTCAGTAGGTGGTATAGGAAACTGTAAAGATAAGCCGCCACAGCAGCTTAAATCAGCTTCCTTTTCACAAGAGGCTTCGGCATCTCTCAGATCTCCCAGATATAGCGGTGCCCTCGCTCTTATCAGAAACCTGACCATGCCCACTTCCAGCTTCTATTAGAGCGATGCATATCTCCGATCTCAGAGGAGAGGACGTTCAGGGTGTCGACACAAAAACATGAAGTTGTAACTTTTCTCGCTTTGATTCATGGATTTACTGAGCTCACAAGAGCTACTTGTTATTTTATGGCTCAGCAAATATGTTGTCGTAAAGCTGAGTTCAGAGTATTTTTGTCTGCATCACAGGGAAATCATTTTTCCACACATCGATATGTTAACATGCGGCCTTTTATTTGGACTGAGAAAAACGCAATTTCAATCCTGTGTATGTCCTGTACATATTGCAGTTCTGACAATAAAGTTGACTTTGACTTTGACTTTTGACTTGAATGTAACATTTGGTTGTCTGGCATATCATAGCAATCCAGAGGGCTACAGCGCAAATAATCAGCAAATACAAATTGTGGTCCAACATGTTAATAGAAGAGCTACATCATCTGTCATTTATTCATCTCTTGTTCTGTCATAAAATTACTTTGTTACTCAACTCTACATCAATGGACCACATAGATTGTATACCTCTGTCAAATATATCCCTTCTTCAGGGGTTGTCAAAGTGAACTAAGTCACACAAAGACTTAGCAATTATTTTACATTGCATGCCCTTTCTGATGCAACCAGATCACTGAGCCATCACAGCCCGCTGTGTGGAGCAGAAAGCTGCGAGCTAGGGCACCCAGGGTAGCAGATGATAGAGTTAGAGACCTTGCTCAAGGGACCAGAGCCCTGCATGGGCAAAGTCCAGGGCACAAGGGCAAATGAGGGTGGAGGCAGGTATGGGTATTTCACTTTCCCCACCATTTTTTGTGTAGTCAGTTCAAATCCCGGTCGGGGAGCTTTCTAGTTGGAGTTTGCATGTTCTCTGTGCATGCGTGGGTTTTCTCCGGGTACTCTGGTTTCCTCCCACAGACCAAAAACATGCATGTTAGGTTGATTGGTGACTATTTGTGAGTGTGAACGGCTGTTTTTCTTGTTTGTCTCCATGTGTCCCTGTGATGGACTGGAGACCTGTCCATGGTGTTCTCCGCCTTTCACACAGTGACTGCTGGACATGGGCACCAGTGATCCCCGGGACCCACTAAAGAAGAAGCAGGTGAAGATAATGGATGGATGATGAATGGATGGATGTAGTATATACAGGATACAAGGGGCAGAGATGGTGCAAAGACAGGGCAGCCGACCTGGGACCCGAAAGTCCCAGGTTCGATCCTCAGCCGTTCCCACATGTCGTGGTGTCTCTGAGCAAGACTCCCAATCCCTAATTGCTCCGCAGGCGCTTACATAGCTGCCCACTGCTCCACCTGGGTGTATCCCAGCTGCAATGATTTAAATGCAGGAAGAAATTTAGCCATTGTATGGGAACATACAATAATGGCCACACATAGTATTACACACACACACACACACACACACACACACACACACATGTATACTGTGTGTGTAAATGTATATGTACCGTATATATATATATTTTTTTATATGTTAGTCGAAGACCCTGAGGAGGGAAACGTGTCAGGAGACAGAGGGAGAGGAGGAAAGTGAAGAATGTAGGACTGAGGGTTGCAACTTTAAATGTGGGGACAATGACAGGCAAAGGTAGAGAGCTGGCTGACATGATGCAGAGAAGAAAGGTAGATGTTTTATGTGTCCAAGAGACCAAGTGGAAGGGCAGCAAGGCTCACAGCATTGGAGCAGGGTTCAAACTGTTTTACCATGGTGTGGATAGAAAGAGAAATGGAGTAGGGGTGGTCCTGAAGGAGAAGTTGGCAAAGAATGTAGTCAGTGGCGGATCTACCATTCAGGCGAACGAGGCTGTGGCCTGGGGCCGCCAATGAGCAGGGGCCGCCAATAAGCAGGGACCCCAGCCGTCACCTACATCCTTAACATTGCTCCTGCTTGTTAATGTACGTTTAACATAAAAATAATTATAGTTACGATGAAAACTATCTTTAAAAACGCAACAGAAAAAACGGTTGAGTTCTGTACCCCCCTACTAAAATGGACTATTCCGTCATGCGTCATGACGTCACCCACTAATCCAGGAAGTGCTGTATGCTCGCTGCTGTTTTGTGTGAGAAGGAAGCGGGAGACAGGAGACAGAAAAGCGGAGCTGAAAAACGTAAAAAGCGTCAAAAAACAATAACGTATGTTTCTTCACTACCGAAAGTGACAACCTTTTTTAATGGGTCGAATTCTAAAACTTCATCAACTGCTAATGACGGTCACGAGCGGCAGCGGCCCATTTAAAAGTGTGTCGGAACCGCCGCCGGACATCAGGATCCAGGAGGAAGTTAATGGCGCCGAGGCAGTGACTCAAGATGAAGATAAAGGATTTACAGCAAGATGAGGTACGAGTTTTAGAAATTATTTTGTAGGTTGGGTAAAAGAAATCCTAACAGTAATCAGCTGAGACAACCACTATTTTCACGTTTTCTTTCTGTATCAAAATATTAAAAGATATTCGACCTAAATCTTCTGACTTAAATAGGAGAGAGGGGATTATATATTTTACCTACTTTAGTTCTCTGCCCTGCTTGCTTAGTATACAGTATTATTAAATTATTCGGACTTTACATTGAATAGAATAGATCTAAAATATTCCACAGTTATCTATAAAAAAAATTCTCAACCATTTTACAAAATATTTGACTGTTAAAACTTCATCAGACTATCATTGTTTTGTTATTTGGTCCATAGTCCCTCCATTAAATACATTATAAAGCACAACTTATAGCTTTCAGAGTAATGCAAAAATGTGTTTTTTAATAATGACTGGTTTGCTTTGGACAGAAATGCCACTGTTAGTTTAAAACAACAGAATCAAAAGGCTAGGATTGCTAAATTAAAATGTTATCTAAAATGTAAAAATTGATATAAATGAAAAGTGACATTCCCTGATGCATGCTCAATAATCCAGGTGGAAAAATCTGTGACATTATTTGAGTCATTTAGTTTACAGTACGTCTTACAGTCTGTGTAAGTTTTAAGGTTTAAAAAGAAGTCAAAACTTTCAGTCTTAATTATGGAAACTTGGATAAATGAGAGCCTTCACATGTGTTAAATGTAATAATGTCTTATTTTTTCTTTTATTTCCTCCAACACTAACATATTTGTTGTTTTTTTCAGATGCAGTCTTTAAACATGCATCATTAAAGACCAGAAACAAGACAGAAGACAACTTTCATAGAAGTCCAGCTGAATAATCAAGGTAATTCATGATCACTTAATGCTGTAAAAAGTGTCTCATGCCTGGACATCTTGCTGTTCATATCGAGCCAGTGTGTGAATTCATCTCAAAATACCACATCTCAACTACACACACTCACTTTTTCACATTGATCTAACAACTGTTCCCTGTTACAGAATATGTAATATAACGTTAAAAGAATTAAAGTTGTGAAAATCTTATAATTTAGGAAAATATATTTCTACTGTATTGCTCACATCTACCCTCTCTATTTGTTTGTGTTTATTTAGTGTTGTTGAATTTTGGTGTAAGACTTGATTTAGAGCCTTTTATTGCAATAATAAAACATCCATCCATTTTCTTCCTCTTATCCGGGGTCGGGTCGCGGGGGGTAGCAGCCTAAGTAGGGAGGCCCAGACTTCCCTCTCCCCAGCCACTTGGAGCAGCTCCTCTGGGGGAATCCCAAGGCGTTCCCAGGCCAGCCGAGAAACATAGTCCCTCCAGGAGGCATCCTAACCAGATGCCCGAGCCACCTCAACTGGCTCCTCTCGATGTGGAGAAGCAGCGGCTCTACTCCGAGTCCCTCCCGGATGACTGAGCTTCTCACCCTATCTCTAAGGGAGAGTCCAGCCACCCTGCGGAAAAAACTCATTTCAGCCGCTTGTATCCGAGATCTCGTTCTTTCGGTCACAACCCAAAGCTCATGACCATAGATGAGGGTGGGAACGTAGATCGATCGGTAAATTGAGAGCTTTGCCTTTTGACTCAGCTCCCTCTTCACCACGACAGACCGGTACAGGGCCCCTTTACAAAGGTTTGCCTGGGGCCCCCAAATGTCTAAGTCCGCCACTGAATGTAGTCGAGGCTGTGGCGGTTCTGGACACGGGCCCACACGGGCCGGTGCCCGTGTATCACGGAGCCTGGCCCTCCCTCTGGCCCGCCCTCTGAGCAAAAAGCGGAAACCATCTGATACCACCATAATTTACGTATCAGATTTTTGATCCAACCTGCCGATATTTTCTGATCCATGATGCACGTTGGCTTCAAACTATGGAATGGATTTCCTGAACGGAGGCGTGTCTCATGAACCCAGAGTAAGATTCAAGATTCAAGATTCAAGAGCTTTTATTAACATTGCACCAATTTTCACCGATACAGCGTAATTATGTATTCACAGTCATCCAGGAGTGTGAAAAGCTGCTGCCTTATCAAAACACATGACATGTTCTTCAGCGCGGCCTCTCTCATCCGTTCTGGATGAAGGTCAAAGGTGGGAAAACAGGGAAAGAAACCATGGGGGTTACAGCGTTGATATTAAAAAAAATGAATCACATTTTGTCTGCAAGACACCGCATGATCCAGTAAAAACCATATCATAAGCACATTTAGGACAGTTACATGTTGCATGTTGAGACTGAGGCAGGGAGGCTCTGTCCATGATATTCCGGATGGCTCCGATAACTCTCATAGAAAAGTTCTCCGGGGGGGGTAGCAGGCAAGACAAGAACAGCTTTTTCCACAGTAGCCACGTCTCAGGAGAGATTAGATATCCAGCCTTTTCCAAGGCTGTTTCCAAGGGAGCCAGATAAGAATTACAAATATTTTCACTTCGGGCACACATTGTAATTTCTGTGGCCTTCAGTCTGTAAGGGCGATTCTGTTTCATATGATCCAATTCGGGACTTTTTCCACTGATCCAAGCTCTGACCTCAGATGTTGACCACAGCTGACCAGAGTCCCAATCCGAGGGTGATCTGTTCACCCTCTGGATAAGCTCGCGCTGATTTCAGATGTTGACCACAACGTCCAGAGTCCAAATCCGTGGGTGATCTGTTTCACCCTCTGGATAAGCTCACAAACAGCTCGAGGTCACGGCGCAGACCAGACGTCGGGTGCTCCAGGCACTTAAGTCCTGCTGAAGTCTCCCCCTTTTGCGATAGACCAGTGCTCCACAAACGCCAAAAAAGCAAAGCGCTGCCATCATACTGTAATCCAATATAATCCAAGATGCTTCACCTCCCCAGAGCAATCCCAGGAATCCACGGAATCCATGGCGTATCCTCCGTCACTCTGTGAGGGTGGAAAGGCTCCCCTTGTGCCTTCCTTCTGTAGAGATCTTGTTTGTAGAATCGAATGCCCAAACCTCCAATCCATCTTAATTTGCGTTCGAGGTGCTTATCTGTGGAGCTGCCAGCAGCAGGGGGGGGAAGGACAGGAGAGGGAAGAGGTTGCGACTGCCTCAGTCGAGAGCAAGGTTGGAAGAAACAAGACCCGCCTCACATTCAGGAAATCCATGTCACAGTTTGCAGCCAGCTGCAAGCGTGAGGGGCTGACTGAGTACTCTGTTGGGTTTGTTTTGGCATCGTTTTCAAAAAGCGGGTCGTTTGTTTATGGATTTTTTACATGGAGCTGGTCACAATTGGTTATGGATATGTTTACATGGAGCTGGTCACAATTGGTTATGGATTGTTTACATGGAGCTGGTCACAATTGGTTATGGATTGTTTACATGGAGCTAGACGCTTGTTTCTGTCGCAAGATCTGACAACACTGGTGAGTAGCATCTTAGCTAGCAGCTAGCCGACTTTTCATCGTAACAAAGTAACATGTGTCCGCTGTGTGGAAGTATTTAAACACCGCAAGACAACAACGTGCAATGTCTGCAGAGCCATAGCACCACATTAAACCGCGGTCAAGTTAGTTTTATGTTGGACATTAGAGCTCTGGGCTTCAGCGGTGTGTTTTTCTTTTTCATGCCGGAATGGGCGCTCTGATTCACTGCTGTCAGCTTCCCCCTGGAGCTCCGTGGCTGCACATCATATCATAACAGCTACAATATAAAGCCATGTAAACACTAAAAACAGGAACATGTCTGTGTTGGTTTATGCCATGAACTTAGCAGATGTAAAGCCATTTAATATTTTACAGGTAGTCCCCGACTTACGAGCGTATGGACTTACGAGGATCCGATTTTACGAGATTATCATAATTAATAAAAATATGACATAAAAAAAACAAACATTTTTTTGTTTGTTTTTTTGTTTAAATGTTCTTAATTTCATGTGTACATCACTTTGTTGCAGCTGTGGTCGTTTTAAATGGCTTTATAAATAAAGTATAGTTGTTATTTTTATGTTTTATTTCAATTTTTAGTGTATTCTGTACTGTATTAGCGATCGCTCCCAAATTCCCCCCGCCTGAAATATAACGAGCGGACCTAAGCGGAGCTCCCACTGCCCTGCCGCCTGACGGGCAACGAGCGGAGCTACCAATCCGACATCCCGGGACCGGGAGCTGGCGGACATGCTGGGTGGGAGCTGCTGGCTTTTTAGGACCGTGCGTGCGATCAGAGGTTGCCTCATACGGATAAATGAGCTGGAAACTCTCTGTGAACTTTGTGGATGTGTCTGTTGTGGAGCAACCGCCGCGATCCTCCGCGATCGCTCTTAAAAAGCGCCGCGCGACAACATTAGCCCATCGGCTAAGCTAAGGCTAGGCTAAATGCTAAGCGGACCCCCACCAGAACCAAACCGAACCGGCGGCCGGGAGCTCGCCTCGATGTCCGCCTAGCAGCCTAAGATGTTGGATGGACATTCAGCTAACGTGGAGAAGCAGCTCCGACAGCCTTTTTTGGATGGATGGACTCGTTAGCACGGAGCTAATGAGTGCAGGCCTAATGGCGGTGGCTAACAACAAACAGCTCACGCGGTCAGCTTGTTTTGGATGAACGAACACCGCGGAGAAACGGCTTTCGGTAAGTTTATTAAAGTAAACTCCTTTCATGGCTTCAAATGTATGGACTTAACAAGCTAACAGTCCTTCCTCTAAACAGTTTGGACGACGTTAGAGCAGCAGAATGTATGGAGCCCCGACATGCTCGGACGTGCTAACAGACGAGACAAGCTTGATCAGCTCAAAGTAAGAAATTATATTTTTATTTATCTGTTTTGTACTGTACAGTACAGTATGCTGTTTCTGTGATGAAAATAACTAAAAGTACAGCTGCAGTTGGCACTAAGGCACTTTGGCGTCTTTTTTCCTATTTACGAGCGCTGTTCCGGTTTTACGAGATAGCACGTGCGTTGTCGGACTTACGAGTTTTTCATCTTACGAGATACTCGTAACGGAACTCGCTCGTAAGTCGGGGACCACCTGTATTTAATTTATTTATTCATTCATTTAAAAGAGACAAAATAAAACAAATTCATCAAAAATAAAACATTGAATGAAAAGAGTGCAGAAAGAAGAAAAAAATCTTATATCACCCCATTATTTAAAAGAATATATAAAATAACTTTAAACAAACAATCACTTAACTCCATATCTGTAAAATTAACTGAATTATAACCATTTTTGAGTTGGCTTATTTCAATTGCCTGCTGCAGCCATCTTCAATTCAATTGTACTCAAAAGTTAATCATCAGTAAAGAAACATCCGTTTATTATTTCTTGAAAGATTTTTCAAAATCTGTCCAGAGGGTCATGAGATATTTTGCTAACAGACCAACACCATTGATTCTAAATAAATAACGCTATAATTTTAAAGAAAGATCTTATGCATTCTAAAAGTCCTTTGCTTATGCTTTGGGAATGAGTCTCAGCTACTACCACACCAAATTGTATCTCAATTTTTTGTCAAATTGACTGAGTTGTAGTCAATTTTGTGTTGTTCAGTTAGCTGTGGCAGCCATTTTGAACTGGATGTACTTTAAAAGTCAACCAGTCGTAGAGAGCCATTCAGTGATTATTTCTTGAAAGTTTAATCAAAATCTGTTCAGTTGTTCATAAGATATTTTGCTAACAGACAGATGCAGAGTACAAACATAATTTGATGATTTCTGGCAAACCGATCAACAAATGAGTCACTCATTTGTAAGACTTCACCTAACAGTTATTTTCATTATCATTTTATTTGCTTATTAATATATTTTATTCAGTCAATACAAATACTGTGTAAAATGTTTTATATTTTTCTCATTTGATTTTTTAAACTATTTTCTTTGGTCACAATGGTTAATCACTGCTTTAAAAAATAAGAGTCAAGTAAGATTTCAAATCTGTCTTTTTCTCCGAGATGAACGTGCCCCTCTGACAAAACCTCTGGCCCCAGCTTGGCCCCACCAGTACAACTGGTCTAGAACCGCCACTGAGTCGAGGTGAAGAGAGTGTCAGATGCTAAACATAGTCAGTGGTTATGCTCCACAGGTTGGATGTGATGGGGAGGAGAAAGATATATTTTGGAAAGATTTGGATGAAGTGATAGAGAGTATTCCCAGGGAGGAAAGAGTGGTGATTGGAGCAGACCTGAATGGACATGTTGGTGAAGGAAACAGAGGGGATGAGGAAGTGATGGGTAGGTTTGGTGTCAAGGAAAGAAACCAGGAAGGACAGATGGTGGTGGATTTTGCCAAGAGAATGGAAATGGCTATAGTCAATACCTATTTCCAAAAGAGGGAGGAACATAGAGTGACCTATAAGAGTGGAGGAAGGAGTACACAGTCGACTACATTCTGTGTAGAAGAGGAAACCTGAGAGAGATTGGAGACTGTAAGGTTGTAGCAGGGGAGAGTGTGGCCAGACAGCATCGGATGGTTGTGTGTAGAATGACTGTTGTTGCGAAGAAGAGAAAAAGAGTAAAATCAGAGAAGAAGACCAAATGGTGGAAGCTAAAGAAGGAAGAATGTTGTGAGAAATTCAGAGACGAGCTGTTAAAGGCTCTGGGTGGTAAGAAAGAGCTTCCAAGTGACTGGGCTACTACAGCAACAGTAATTAGAGAGACAGGTAGGAAGGTACTTGGTGTGTCATCTGGACAGAGAATGGATGATAAGGAAACCTGGTGGTGGAATAGTGAAGTGCAGGATGCCATTCAAAGAAAGAGATTAGCCAAGAAGAAATATGACAGTGAGAGGACTGAAGAGAGGAGACAGGAATATAAGGAGATGGGACATAGAGCAAAGAGGGAAGTAAGGCAAAGCAGAGAATGCATGATGAGTAAAAGGATGCAACATTTACATTTTTTTAATGATATTCAATTTTATGTTTGTTTGTTTGTTTGTTTTATTTTGGCTGAAATTCCCAGTAAACTGCGCTCCATTCTGACTATAGGCATTTGCTGTGGGTGTAATAATAATACTAATAATAACAATACACTCCTAAATTGTGGTTCATTAAAATCCAATGCTAACATGCAGACAAATAAACACATAGAGAAATCCAAAAAAGCTAAGTCTGGTCCTCTGGACATTCAAAAAACAAAACAAAGCAACAAAAAAAAACTGTAGAAACGTTTCGTCTTTCGTCCAAAAGACTTCCTCAGTCTGAGAAGCTGAGTTCAGCTCAGTCTTATAAATAGCACCCTCCCACAGTGGATCAACCAGTTGGTTGATCCACTGTGGGAGGGTGCTATTTATAAGACTGAGCTGAACTCAGCTTCTCAGACTGAGGAAGTCTTTTGGACGAAAGACGAAACGTTTCTACAGTTGTTTTTTTTGCTTTGTTTTGTTTTGTTTTTTGAATGTCCAGAGGACCAGACTTAGCTTTTTTGGATTTTTCTACCTGGATTATTGAGCATGCATCAGGGTACATAGAGAAATAATTTACATGATTACCCATCTTTCCCAGTGATGAGTAATACTACAAGCACAAGAGTAAAAACGGCTCATATAGGACTAATAACACACATCAACAAATAATGAATTTCTCTCTGAATCTCCAAACCGTGATCATGCTGATTGTTGTCGACTGCAGGTTAGACACTGATAGCTGAAAACGACTCAACAGAACTCGTTTCCATCGGGTGAGCCAACATGAACTTGTAAGGCTTTCAGACATTTTCACGTGTACATTCAAGGAGCTGAAAGATAAACAGGTAACTTTTCTAAGAAGTACCGTATTTCCCGGTCTATAAGTCACACCTTTTTGCCTAATTTGCATGCCCTGCGACTAATAGAGAGGTGAGACTTGTTTATGGATTTTTTCCCATATTTTTAGACCAATCTTGGCTCAGATATGACCGTTTTTCATTTTGGCAAAAAATGGTGCAGTACCACTTTTGTCCGCTAGGGTACAGCGACCGTTCCCACCTCATGTGTCCGACGGCAGGCTCCTGGTCGGACTGACTCTGTCGCAGCCCAGCCTCCTGCTCTGGAGCTCTGACACTTCCAGAGAGTCCACCGACCGTTTCCAGCTCATGTGTCCGACGGCAGCCTCCTCTGGTCGGACTCACTCTGTCGCTGCCCGGCCTCCTGCTCTGGAGGTGTTAGCTCAGTGTTTGTTAGCAACGGGTACTATTTATCTACAATAAATAACACATGAACTACAGGACAGATTTTTATCAAACTTACAGAAAGTAATCACCACATGGACATTTACAAACTGTTACCTGTATGGGACATTTGAGATAAAATTCAACATTAGCTTCGTAAATGTGCAGCTGTTAGCTCGTTGTTTTTCCGGATACTATTTATCTAAATAAGTCATGAACTACAGAACAGATTTTTTATCAAACTTACAGAAAGTAATCACTACATGGACATTTACAAACTGTTACCTGTATGGGACATTTGAGATAAAATTTGATTTATTTATAATTTATTTTCGCAGCGCACACGACGGTTTGGAAGACGTCAAAGCGAAACAATTTAAATCCAGCAGATTTGACCATTTCGTGAATTTAAATCCAGCCGAGTTGACCATTTCGTGAATTTATTAAGGAACGGTCAAGCTCAGGAACACTTGTGCTATAATGTCGGCTAAGAAATAATTTTTTTTAAGTGTTTATTTTGCTAAATTTTAAAGAAAAGGCTGCGTCCCCACCCGGGCGGGTGCTCGTAGCGAAACTATTTTTTAAATCCAGCTGATTTGACAATTGCGTTCATTTATTAAGGAAAAGTTCAGCTAAGACACATCTTTGCTATAATTTTCTGCAAGCAAATAATTGTTTTTACCGTGTTAATCTTGTAAAGTCCTTCTGTGCTCGCTCTCTCGTGGCCGCCATTTTCAGCAGGGCAAATGACGCGGTGACGCGTCGCGGTGACGCATAATAGATGCGACTTAAATAAAGGTGCGACATGTTTATGGATTTTTCCAATTAATTGCCAATAATTGGACAAAGCGACTCAAAGGTGAGACTTGTCAGGCGGAAAATACGGTAATTGTTCAACATCATATTGAAGACAACACCTCATCTTCAATCAGTGAGCATCTCCTACAAATGTTTGGAGCAGTATTTATTTTTTTCCTTCTGTTTTAAACAGCTTACTCCTTATCAAGTGTCTCTGCAGCATCCCTGAAATCTGTTCTCATGTTCTCAGCAGCTCCAGGGTCAGTGCAGTCTGACAGCAGCTGACACGTTCTGGTCCAGTGTTCAGGAGGAGAAGCTGCCACTGCTCCAGACCCAACCCCATCACCCTCCTCACTGAGCCAACTCCCCTTTGCTTTATGCCTTCTGCTGCAAAGCTCTTGATGAAGGACAATTTGTTTAGATGTTTAATGTTGTGGCACTGGCTGGTGGAGGATTATGTGTGATGGCTCGGTGATTTGTGGCGGCTGGCAGAGGCTTGTGTAAGTGTGTGAGAAGCCAAGTGGGGGTGTTACGGTGTGTGTGCATGTCACTCCTTTTCAGTGTGGGTGAGTGAGTGTGTGTTTGTGTGTGTGGGAGGGGGGTTGAATTTATGTTTGTACAGTTTCAGGTCTTTGCTTCCACACAGAGCTCAGTTGTCTTCCAGCCTGCTCGTGCTTTGAACTCCTACATTTATGACAACGGCTCCTCAGTTCCTGGAGGAAGACGGCTTTTTTTTATTTGCTTACCCTTTTCTCACTTCATAACTTTTTTTTTCTCCCCCTGCTGAAAGACTACTGTTATTTGAGTTTTATTGTTTTAAAATTGTCATGAAAAGCTGCAGTCCTCATTATATGACTCGGCAGCCAAGAGAACACCTGACTTGTCCTGTGAAGCTTCACTGGAAACTGGAGCCAGATGCTGACGTGAGCGTCCCCAGAGTTCACTCACAAACACTGACACATAAAAATTATTTCGATCCTGCTTTGATTAACACCAGCTAAGACGCACATGTCACTTTAAAAATACCATTTATTATCTTTAATAGTTATTATTTTTACATTCAGCTGTTTGAATAGCATTCGTTTTCTTAAATTTGAGACATGCCACATCCTTTCATGATGAACACTGAACCCGGAGTCCAAAAAAGGCCGGCTCTGTTGCCAAATCTTGTGTTTACTCCATTCCATTTTAAATGATTCCTGCTTCTTGAGAAGATGAGCCTCATTGTTAATCCTGCAGAAAGCAATGAGATCAGCAGCTATATGTCTCAACTGTTGTCCAAAACATCTCACGACAGCCCTTCGTTTCATCCGTTTGAAGCCCCTTTGAACGCTGCTGTAGAACCCCGTCCTGAAGGGCTTCACCCTCACATGATAAAAAAGGTGAATTATTGGTTTGTTTATCATGCTCTTAAAACCCAAAGTGCATTATTAAACAGAGAGCACATTAAAGGGCAGTATTGTTAAAAGTGTTTTTTTTTTTACTTGTAAATCCCAGTAATTTATGTCACTGTGGTCAAAGAGGCTCACCCTGACTTTCTGGATTTAATTTGGTTTAGGTTTTGAGGTCGGTACCTGAGATGCCGCCTCATTTTCCAGCCACAATCTGACCCATGTATCTTCCCTCAGAAAGAGCAGCAGTAGCCCGATATTTCAACAAAACGCAGATAAGTGACTCGCTTGAAAACCCAATTAGGATATTTGGATCACGAGTGGTTTATATACAGCTGTCTAACAGTGCAGTGGGCTTTAATGTGAATTTAACGGAGATCCTTCTATTTATTCCATAGTTAGTTCTTCAGAAGTCTGCAGAGTTAAAAAAAATAGGATTTATGTTGTTTTGTAGCTAATTTTACACTTGGAGATCACCATGATTATTATATTTTCTGAGTCTAAACAATAATCATCAGTGCAAAATAACATTTTGGTGACTTGTCTAATATGCTGCAAAATTATTGTCTCTGACCACTTTCTGATGTTGGTTTGAACTGAGCCTTTTTACAGATGCAGCTCCCTAACAAAGGCTGTGAAAACTGTGATTATTTTCCACAGCCGTTATTATTTTTATGTTAATTTGTAAACGGAATGGTCTCCGGCATGTTTATTTTGCACAACAGTAATGTCGTCAAACCACCCATGTTGGATTCTTCTTCACACAACTTACTGTTATTTTAATGCCACACATGAAAATCCATTAACGTTTTCAGACACTTCCCAAAAAATACAAAACTGAAGCTGTCACATTGCGAGCATTACGAAATACTGTAAATTCTTTAAGAAAAAATAAAGAAAGAGGAAAATAAAACCACCAACATATGTCTAATTCATCCCAAGTAACCATAAGGTCCCGCCATGTAAATGAGCACACAACGTTCCTGCAAACTTAGCTTGAAATCTGCAGCATAAACATTTACATGCTTGTCATTTTTATCCTGCGAATTATTGGTGGCAGTTTGGCCCGAGACTAAACTTTGTTTTGAAAGTTGCTCAATAGAAATTCTGGGAATTTGCCCTGCCATGAGAAACTGCCAGCCTAAAAGATCTATCAAAGAAAAGTTACAAAAAAAAAGCCATTTAAACATTCAGAAGTCATACGCTGTGGTGCTGCAACTTGTGAGCAGGCTGTCTGACACCAGAACCCTGCTCCAGCCTCAGGGGACTCCCTGGCAGAAGCAACAATGGCTCCCAGCCCCTTCTTGTGCACTTGCGCTCCTTAATCAAACTAGCCAGAGGAGTGATTAGATTTTAATACGGCTGGGCCCACCGTAATGGTGTGATGGACGGGGGACTGGTGAATTGGAGCAAGATGTCAGCCCTCGGAGGCCTCCATTAATGATATTGCTTCATTTCTTAAAGTGGCAGGATCGCCCGGGAACAAGGGAACCACCAGTTGGCAGATAGAACCGTCTCCATGCTGTTTTTTTAAATTCGTATTAAATCTGCTTCTTCTTTTTTTATTTTACTCTTTATGTCTGACTGACTACACTACATGTGTCTTTAATATTGATTTCTTGAGCTGATCACTACGGAAGCATATTGCAGTCATACATTGGAAAAAAATTGAGCTTATGTAGTAATAACGTGATACGTATGTAGTAATAACGTGATACTATGTAGTAAAAACGTGATACTATGTAGTAAAAACGTGATACGTATGTAGTAATGACGTGATAAGTATAGATGTAGCATGCGCGTAGCCAGTATTTTGGGAGGGGCGGTTCCTTTAAATATATAGTAGACCTGCAAAAGGCCACATGTCTCGTGGCATACTGGAAAGCGTGTCTCCCCTCCACTCCAACGACCCAGGTTCGATCCTGACCTGGTTGAACTTATTTTACTTTTTATTTATTTATTGGATAAATAAAATAAAAAAGGAGTTTGTGTTAACCACAGGCATATTAAGTCTATGGTGTTAACCGGTTCAACATTAGCGGCATCTCCATACCTTCTCTTTCCACCTCTCTTAACACAGAACTTGTGTTTTACGGGAGTTGTGGTCCCGCCTACAACTCCCGCACATATTAATAATTATTTTATCCAATAAAAAAAAAGTAAAATAAGTTCAACCAGGTCAGGATCGAACCTGGGTCGTTGGAGTGGAAAGCAGACGCGCTTTCCATTGTGCCACCAAGGCATATGGCTTTTTGCAGGTCTACTATATATTTAAAGGAACCGCCCTTCCTAAAATACTGGCTACGCGCATGCTACATCTATACTTATCACGCTACATACGTATCACATTTTTACTACATAGTATCACGTTTTTACTACATAGAATCACGTTTTTACTACATACGTATCACGTTATTTCTACATAGTATCACGTTTTTACTACATAGAATCACGTTATTACTACATAGTATCACGTTTTTACTACATACTGTATGTATCACGTTATTTCTACATAGCATCACGTTTTTACTACATAGTATCACGTTATTACTACATACTATCATGTTTTTACTACATACGTATCACGTTATTACTACATAAGCTCCAAAAAATAAATTTCATGGATGACTGCAATACGCTTCCAGTAGATCACAGCACATTTTGTTCAAATTTGCTTTCCAGCTCAAAATCTGATGTGTCAAATCTCTGCAGTTTGAGCGCATCAATACATTCATAAAGCCTCCTACAAACATAAAACACAACCAGGATGAGACCGGATGAAACGAGCTGTTTTCCCACACCAAGATGAGTCACTGAGTTTCTCATCTGACGGGGACAATATTTCAAGGCATTTTACAATTCGGCTTCATCTGTAATTAAAGTTTGGCTCTGCTTCGTCCTTGCTCGTGAGTCATGAGGTTAATTGAACTTTGGTACTAAATCTGAAACAAAAAGACTTCCTGAAAACATTCTTGAACTCCTG
>JBBPBX010015707.1:15777-27700 GCA_038048925.1 Garcialebias charrua
TCCATCCGTCCATCAATCATCCATCCATCCATCCATCAATCATCCATCCATCCATCTGTTCATCCATCCATCAATCATCCATCCATCCATCTGTTCATCCATCCATCTATCATCAATCATCCATCCATCCACCCATACATACATACATCTATGCATCATCCATCCATCATCCATCCATCCATCCTTCCATCAGTCATCCATCCATCCATCTGTTCATCCATCCATCCATCATCAATCATCCATTCATCCATACATCCATCATCAATCATCCATTCATCTGTTCATCCATCCATCAATCATCCATCCATCCATCTGTTCATCCATCCATCCATCTATTCATCCATCCATCAATCATCCATCCATCCATCTGTTCATCTATACCTCATCCGTCATCCATCCATCATCAATCATCCATCCATCAATCTGTTCATCCATCCATCCATCTATCCATCTGTTCATCTATCCATCCATCATCCATCAATCATCCATCCATCAATCTGTTCATCCATCCATCCATCTATCCATCTGTTCATCTATCCATCAATCATCCATCCATCCATCCTTCCATCCATCTGTTCATCAATTCATCCATCAGCCATCCATCCATCTGTTCATCCATCCATCCATGCATCCGTCCATCATCCATCATCTTTGATTTTCTTGTCTCTGGTTCTAATAATTCTTGTAATGATTTAATTTGAAGTGAGATGATTTGGAAGGATTTTATTAGAAATAAATAAATAAATATCTTTTTTTTCTGGTGTTATTCCCACAGTCTAACAAAACCGTACCCAGTCCGGTCGGGTCACTTCTTTGGAGTGGTTACTGCGTCTTTAAACTACGGTGGCCTGGTGGTGTCATTTTCACCTGCAGTGGCTCCTCTGAGACAAAGCAAATCGTCCTGTTTGCACATTTTATTTGTGGATTTGTTCTGGAGCGTGCGTCGTTGTTTTCTGGAGGATTTATTTGACCAGTTCGTGCTGAAAGTGGCTGAATCTGAATGAGACTTGGTCAAGACTTCCAGTTTGTGGTTGAAAACTTAAGCTGCGGCTCTGCAGCTGTGAATCAGCCGAACCTCTTCAGTGAAAGTTGCTTCAGTTTTGTTCAAATTGTTCTTCTGATCCTGGAAGTCCACGCGTTTCCTTTGACCTCCATCATCCCTCCTCCGTCTGAGTTTCCCGTCTTCGTCTCTCTGTCTTAACATTTTTTAGCTTTAAATAACAAGGTGTCAAACGGCAGCCGAAGGAGCCGGCTAATCCTGCCGATCTGATCAGAGGTGGCCAGTTAACCTGAGCTTATCCGCAGCTAAAGGAGATCTTTTTAATGAGCTTACAGTAAAGCAGCTGCCACGTCGCTGCGCCTCCACCAGCGAGTCTTTTCTGCACGTTGTTTCCACGGAGGAGCGTGCACGTCCAGGCAACAGATCCAGCATCTGTGTCGGAAACCAGTTACAAAAAACAAAAAACACTGGAACACATGGAACAAGTTATGAAACAAGTTTACTGTCAAAACTAACAAAATGTAACAATAAGTGAAGTATTAATTTTAAATTTAACAGCAGCGTCACTTTTCTTTGAAGTTGTCCCAAGTCCTTGTTCACTGCTGAGAAGCATTTCCTCTTCTAACAAGTCCAGGACCTCACAAGACCAGATGTTAGAGGACCTGAGGAGACCAGATGTTGGAGGTTTTAGATGACCTGAGGAGACCAGATGTTAGAGGACCTGAGGAGACCAGATGTTGGAGGTTTTAGATGACCTGAGGAGACCAGATGTTGGAGGTTTTAGAGGACCTGAGGAGACCAGATGTTGGAGGTTTTAGATGACCTGAGGAGACCAGATGTTGGAGGTTTTAGAGGACCTGAGGAGACCAGATGTTGGAGGTTTTAGAGGACCTGAGGAGACCAGATGTTGGAGGTTTTAGAGGACCTGAGGAGACCAGATGTTGGAGGTTTTAGAGGACCTGAGGAGACCAGATGTTGGAGGTTTTAGAGGACCTGAGGAGACCAGATGTTGGAGGTTTTAGAGGACTTGAGGAGACCAGATGTTGGAGGTTTTAGAGGACCTGAGGAGACCAGATGTTGGAGGTTTTAGAGGACCTGAGGAGACCAGATGTTGGAGGTTTTAGAGGACCTGAGGAGACCAGATGTTGGAGGTTTTAGAGGACTTGAGGAGACCAGATGTTGGAGGTTTTAGAGGACTTGAGGAGACCAGATGTTGGAGGTTTTAGAGGACCTGAGGAGACCAGATGTTGGAGGTTTTAGAGGACCTGAGGAGACCAGATGTTGGAGGTTTTAGAGGACCTGAGGAGACCAGATGTTGGAGGTTTTAGAGGACCTGAGGAGACCAGATGTTGGAGGTTTTAGAGGACCTGAGGAGACCAGATGTTGGAGGTTTTAGAGGACCTGAGGAGACCAGATGTTGGAGGTTTTAGAGGACCTGAGGAGACCAGATGTTGGAGGTTTTAGAGGACCTGAGGAGACCAGATGTTGGAGGTTTTAGAGGACCTGAGGAGACCAGATGTTGGAGGTTTTAGAGGACCTGAGGAGACCAGATGTTGGAGGTTTTAGAGGACCTGAGGAGACCAGATGTTGGAGGTTTTAGAGGACTTGAGGAGACCAGATGTTGGAGGTTTTAGAGGACTTGAGGAGACCAGATGTTGGAGGTTTTAGAGGACCTGAGGAGACCAGATGTTGGAGGTTTTAGAGGACCTGAGGAGACCAGATGTTGGAGGTTTTAGAGGACCTGAGGAGACCAGATGTTGGAGGTTTTAGAGGACCTGAGGAGACCAGATGTTGGAGGTTTTAGAGGACCTGAGGAGACCAGATGTTGGAGGTTTTAGAGGACCTGAGGAGACCAGATGTTGGAGGTTTTAGAGGACCTGAGGAGACCAGATGTTGGAGGTTTTAGAGGACCTGAGGAGACCAGATGTTGGAGGTTTTAGAGGACCTGAGGAGACCAGATGTTGGAGGTTTTAGAGGACCTGAGGAGACCAGATGTTGGAGGTTTTAGATGACCTGAGGAGACCAGATGTTGGAGGTTTTAGAGGACCTGAGGAGACCAGATGTTGGAGGTTTTAGATGACATGAGGAGACCAGATGTTGGAGGTTTTAGAGGGATTGTTGTTCTGGTCTGAAGGAGTTTCCAGATGTTCTACAGCCTGGATGGAGCAGATGTTGTTCTTAACCCTGTAAAGATGTTTCTTCAGGGACGGTTCATTTCCAGATCAAAACACGGTCTTATGCCAAGTTTTCTGAGATTCATATCTGCCATAAAATTACAAAACACAGTTTTTGTTTCTAATTTCAACATTGGCTTTATATTTTTATGATCTTTATAAATCACAGCGTTCTGTTTTCATTTTGTGACCGTCTCAGCTGTTCTGGGGCCGGGGTTCTCGTTTCAAATCATATTTTTCTGTGTTTCCTTCACGTCAGAGCCGCCTCTCTGCGCTGGTTTTGTCATTTGAAGACACAAACTGCAGAAGTTTGGAAACGACTGAGGACGACGACGCTCGTGTGTCTGAAGCTCGGTGTTTGTTTTCCTGCTGCAGGATCCTCCCGTCTCTGTTCCTTCTTTGTTCCGCTGACGTTCCTTTGTTGTGACAAGCTTCACAAAGGTTCCTCTCTCAGCCCCCAGCCTGTTCGCCTCCCTCTGTCTCTCCTGTCACTCCATGGCCATCATGGCTCCTCTCCCCCTCTCGGCTTGTTTCTCCTCTCTCTCTCTCTCTCTCTCTCTGTTGCTCTGCAGATGTGACTCCAGTCGTCAGAGCTTCTGTGTCTCCATCCATTCTTGTCCTGGTTTAACCCCCACCACCTCCAGCCCAGCAGGGGGTGAACATCATGCACCTGCAGACACGAGACCTCCGGTGTTTCTGTCACATTCGCTCTGCAGCTCTGCTGACGCTCATCAAATATTAACGTTTGAAAAACTTTGGGAAACTCACTTTGTCTCGGCTGGATGCATGTGCAGGAAAACCTCGGACACATTTTTCAACACGTGCGCTGCATCAGAGCAAACGAGACGATTAGAATCAGGGTTTGTGGCGCTGATCTCCGTGTTCTGGACAGGGACTTGACGGAGGCCGAGGGATTCCCTGTGAGGTTCCCTGGTCGGTGCACTTCTTTTTCCTGGCAGCTCCGGTTGTTTGCTGGGAGGTTTTTATGGCACAAATGTTGCTGGAAATATTTTTACGAGCGCTTTTGGCCGGAGCGCTGGCCTGTTCACAACCACACATTTCTGCACAAACCAAACGTCTGACGACCGGACGTAGTTTTTTTGTTTGTTTTGTAGCTGCACGTTGACAAGAGTGAATGTTAAAATATACAAATGTTCAGTCTTTTGCTACAGTTTGAGGCCAGAATGTGAAACCTACCGTATTTCCGGTGTATAGGTCGCACCTTTTTATGGTTTTTTCAAGGCCTGCAACCTATATATGGCTTGTTATCACTTTCGGCGAAACAAATTTTTAAATCCAGCTCATTTCACAATTACGTTCATTTATTAAGGAAAAGTTCAGCTCAGACACATATTTGCTATAATTTTTATCAAACAAATAATTGTTTTTAAGTGTTAATCTTCTTAAAAGCCTTGCTGTGCGCTCCTGTGGCAGACATTTGCAGCAGAGCTAAACGTAGGTGCGACCTATCTAGGGATTTTTCCAATCTATTGGTGATAATTGGACAATGCGAACTATACACCAGAAAATACGGTACATGTCTTCTGACTGATCCTGCAGAACCAGACACGTCCTTCTGTTTAAACCGAAGTTTGTAAAATTAACCCAACAACCGAAAAAACTCCACTGAAACCACAAAACGTCTTCTTTAAAGGTCCACTGACATGATGTGTGAACTATGCATAAAAGTGCTCAACAAATATATGTTGTATCATTCAACTATGTTCGTTTGTACAAGCAAAATGATAAATAAATTTAATTTTGATTTAAAAGTGATTTTAAACTTTGCGCCGTGTTTATTCACCGGAAATCCGACTACACACGAATGCAACATATGTGACGTAGGAAGGAGAAGCTCAGTCTGTGTCTGCCATGATAACACGTACTCATTCCCTGCCAGATCACCTATTTTTATTTTTTTTGTATAACTTGAAAAATGCCATTACGTTGTGTCACATTTGGGTGTTCTAATATCATCAGTGAACAAGTGAGCCTTTTCACTTTCCCAAAAGATGAAATACTTCGTCAAGTATGGAATAAATAAAGCTGCCCCCCCCCCTCGGAGCTCCCTCGCTTCCTGAAAAGGTAAGACTCAAATAAATACGGGTGCAGACCTAAATTAGAACCTGCTGTTTCTTGTTCATCTAACTTTCTGCTTCCCAAACTGAAGACAAATCGCTCAAATCTTCACTTAGATTGATAAATTAGTCGGTTTATTTATTGTCCGCCATGAATATGTAAAAGGGGCGTTCTAAAGACGTTCCTTCTCCTACGTCACAGATGTTGCATTCGCGTGTAGTCGGATGTCCCGTGAAGAAACACGGTTTTTAATTTTAAACTCACTTTGAAAGGAATTTTCATTCATTTATCATTTTGTTTGCTAAAATGAACATAGTTGAATGATACAAGATATTTATGTTGTGTCACTACATGCAAAGTTAAAAGATGATGTCACAGACACTTTAAAGGGATGTCGCTCCTCGACTTGCACCTCGCAGTTTAAATTATAAATCTTGCACGACCTGTTAGCTCTTGGATTATGTGTTGGAGATCACTCTCAGCTACTACCATAATAATAATAATAATAATAATAATAAATTTAATTTATAACGCGCTTTTCATTAACAAAAATCTCAAAGTGCTACAAAGTGCAACAAAAATCAAAGATCTAAATAAAAACAAGTGATAAAATCAAGTAAAATCAATGATAGTATTGTAGTGGGCATGACTGGGAACTTCAAAGAGATGTGAACCTTTCCCAAAGAGCCGAATGAATGCCTGTCACCCGCCAAGGACAGTCATTCGGCTAAGGACTAAATAACCTGCTGTTATGAGTCCACTTCGAACGAGCGTAAGCTCAAAACTTTGTTATTCCTTCCTGGAATAAGTTATCTTGAGCCAAAAAACCACGACTGCCACGGCTTCTGCCGACGAAAGCGAGTATCACCGACAAGGTAAACACGTGTGGAGTCCAGCTTGGACTTGCGGGACCGACGACTCGTCAGTCCAAAGCTGATCACAGCTCTTTACCAGAACCGAGGCGGACGTCTTAAGGTAAAGGAGCCGCTGTTTGCTTGCTGGAGGTGTGATGATATCTTAGCTGGACGCGTATGGAAGAGTGTCATCTGGTTTCATGAATGCTCAAGACAAATTTCCTTTAAACCATCTTTCCTCTTTCCTCCTATTCCTCTCTTATCCTTATTTCAAGCTGGAAACTATATATTTAAGCTAAGAGCCCTCAGACTAAATATTTAACATCATATTTGTCTGTTGTGTTACATTAAGTGTGTTGATGCGTGTTAAATTGCAAGAAAGTGAAATCATGTCAATCAAGTGTAATAATGTTGACTTTAGTTGATTTATTTTAAATAAATGGTAGTGTCTCCTGGCATACCAAACTAAAATCACCGTTTTCTGTCACTTAATGGCTATGGTTATTTATCCATCACAAAGATCACAGAAATATTGAATAAACTGAAAAAGAAAAGAATCCGTGAATTAACTATTCAATCTGAATAAGTAAAGTAATTAAGGTAAAAAGGAGGTCAGTATTAAAACTGACCCTTCCCTATTACTACAGTATCAGCTAAGATCAAAGATAAAATCATGTGGAGGCAGAATAGGCTTGCTTTAAAAAAAAGTCTTTAAGCCATTTTTAAAGTCAACCAGTGACTGTGGAGCTCTCAGGTAGTCAGGGAGGGAGTTCCATAGGCGGGGGGCAGCCACACAGAATGCCCGGTCTCCCATGGTCCTTAATTTGGTTCGTGGAATGTGAAGTAGATTACTGTTCTGTGATCGTAGAGACCGGGTGGATGAATATGGTGCAAGAATGTCCTTTAGATAGTCAGGTGAAGTTCTGTGTAAGCATTGGTGTGTAATGAGAGCAGTTTTGTACTGAATTCTGTAGGTGACAGGAAGCCAATGAAGGTTATGGAGAATGGGTGTAATATGTTCAAATTTACGAACTCTCAACAAAATCCTTGCTGCACTGTTTTGAATATATTGAAGCTTCTGAAGGTATTTACCAGGGATTCCAATAAACAGGGAGTTGCAGTAGTCGAGCCTGGAGGAGACAAAAGCATGGACGAGTTTCTCAGCATCAGAAAAAGTTAGAGATGGGCGAAGTCTGGAGATGTTTCGAAGATGGAAGAAGCAGGTTTTAAACAGATGCTTAATGTGATTTTCAAATGTAAGATGAGAGTCCATTTTTATTCCAAGATTTGTAACAGAGGTGGAGAGGGGGATGTCTTGTCACACAACCAAGTCCAGCCTTGTTTCTGCAAAACTGACTGACCTACGGACAGTTCTGTGTTTCTTGAGGTTGATTTGTTGTGGCGGCCGTCTTAACTCAAGCTAACTTCAAAAGTTAATTGTGCTTCCAACAATTTCTCTAATTATTTGATTCAATCGAGTCCCCGGCTTCATTTTGTAGCAGACAACATTCAGTCTGGACCTGGTTTGACCTTTAGAGCACCAGAAACATGTTCAGCGTTTCCAGGCTGTGATTTACCTTCGTAATCACCTACAGAAGCCCAGAGAGGCCAAGTTCCTCGTCCTCGGGCTGATCGAGGCTGAAACGATGAATCACAGCCGCTCGCTGAAGGTCGGCTGATGCTGAAAGATGGAGGCTCGTCTTTAGCGCGACACCCGACTCTTTATGGCTTTAGCTTCATTAAAACCTGGAGGACCGGACCTTGAGGGTTGGTACCTTTTGTTCCTTCTCACTTCAAATCAAATCAACGTTGTTTGTGAAGCAGATTCAAAACAGCTGGAATGCTGCACACAAGTAAAACTCAAAACAGCAGAACATTAAAAAAAAAGCTAAAATCACTGGATTACACTAAAGAAACTGCATTTTCTGCAAAATTACTGAAATTCATTGAAGAAGCAGAAACTGACTTGTTAAAGCTAACATAAGCTGAACATTAGCTAAAATTTCAAAGAAGCTAAAAGGTAAAGTTTGTAAAAGGCTAGCTAAAAGCTATAAACACCAAAAATGTGTCTTAAGTTAAAAGTAACAAATGTAGCAAAAGCTAAAAAAAAGTAGCAAAGCCTAGCTAAAAGGCTGCAAATAGCTTAATGCTAATCACTGACACACTAGCCAAAAGCTAGAAGTTGAAAAAGTTAATGAAGCTAAATGTAGCAAAACAATATCTAAAAGATAAATTGGTAAAATACTAATTTTATTGAGACTAAAAGAAGTCAGAAGTACCAAAAAGGTACATAGTAAAAAAAATCCGTAAAAAAACGGAAAATGTCCTGGTAATTTTCTGCCAGTACATTCTCCGTTTTTTTTACAGATATTTCCGTAAACCCTAAATCGGATTTTTCCCGTAATTTAACAGTTTTTTTAATGTATAATTTACATAAATTTCTGTTAATCTAGGGTGCCAGGTAAATGGAGTCCTCTTTCGCGCTTCTTCTCAAAGGTTCTTGTTCCCAGGGTGCTTTGCGCGAAAAAAAAAAATGGAGAAACCCCTGTAAAAAATGATAACGGAAAATTCCTTCACACTTCCACAGTACATTTACCTGTTTTTTTACGGATTTTTTTTTACAGTGTTGTAAAAAAAATGTTTAGCTTCTAGCTATAGCTAGAAGCTAAACATAGCAACATATGAGCTAAAAGCTGAATGTAACAAAAGGCTAGGCAAAAACTAAAAGTAGCTCAAGAAGACAAAAACAGGTGGATGTTTCTGGAGGAATTTAATTTGTATTATTTTATTCCTACGGGGAAACTATTTGTAAATGAAGTTAGCAAGCTTCAAAATATTAAAATCACAAAAGCAAAAGTCATGGCACCCATCTTCTGAAGGAGCCGAATGTTTTGGTGCAAAAACGGCTAAAACTGACAAAAGTCTGCTGAAGTTAGATTAAAAACAAAAGTACAGAAATTAAAAATAAAAACCAAGAAAGCCGAGGATCATTGAGCAAGAGCTTTGATGTGTTGAAGTACTTTGGGTATGACTGCAGAGGAGTCGACGGGGGAGAGAGTGGGCCCCAGAAACCATCTCATCACCATCAAACTTGTTGGTCCACTATGGGAGTGTGTTGCTTGTGGGACTCAGTTTATTTGTGGCTCCTCGGACTGATGAAGTCATTTGGATGAAGGCCGAAACATCTCAACAACAACAAAAAAAGAAACCATCCAGAGGACCTGTTACATCCACCAAGAACCCAACATATTTAGGGACACGAGACAAAAGGAAGGTTAACATTTTTTTTTTTAAACTCTTTGACGGTGTGGCTCTGGCTGCGCCGCCTCCGGCTTCTCTGCTGAGAAAAAAAAAAAGAGTTCAAGCCCTCAATTTCCCCATGTCCACAAAACCCTAGAAGCAACAAATGAAAGGTCGACCTGGTGAGCCGGTCCAACAAAATATAACAATACCATAGGGGGCCAACCCAATACAGGGCTGTCGAAGCCTCTTAGTATCGGCCTAAATCCAAAAAGGGCCCACCTAAGGTATCGAAACGGCGAAAAACAAGACAACCAGTCTCACCAGGCCAAAACCAGCATCAGGATGGTTAAAAGAACAAAGATCCATCTGGTCCAGGAAAAACACCTCATGGCAAACAGGTCGCTTACGCCTCGGGTCTTCAGTGCTCAGGACGAGCGTACACAGCATTAAAAAAACACGACTTCTCCAGGAGTGGCAACCCGGACAGCAAGGTGCGGGATGCTTCCTCTGCTTCTCCTTCTTCTCCTCTAGCCTATTTATAGGTGGACCAGCAATGCCTTCCAATAGCATGATCCAAGTGATTATTAAGCTGAAGTCAATCAGCCTCCCAAAGCCTTTTAGCACACAATCACGCAGAAATGAATAAAAGTATTAATAACGTGCCCAAAGCACGTAACAGGACCTGACTGAACTTTGTTGGACAGGAAGATACAGTGACGTCGACTCGATGAAAAGCTGAGGACAGTACCGGTAAATACCCTGATGCATGCTCAATAATCCAGGTAGAAAAATCCAAAAAAGCTAAGTCTGGTCCTCTGGACATTCAAAAAACAAAACAAAGCAAAAAAAAAACTGTAGAAACGTTTCGTCTTTCGTCCGAAAGACTTCCTCAGTCTGAGAAGCTGTATTCAGCTCAGTCTTATAAATAGCACCCTCTCACAGTGGATCAACCAGTTGGCTGATGACAGCCGAAACCAGCTGCTCACATGATCAAGGAGGACCATCAGCCTAACGATGGATCGTTAGCACCCTGATGGTTGTTTGCTATTCACAGAGGGCTGAGTGATACTAGCAATAACAGCATTGTAAGAGGGGGACAGTTGAACCCGGAGGCCTCCACCTCTGTTTAATGATGGACGGTTTCTTTTCACAAAGATGGCCTCCTTTACTCCTCTCTCAAACCATCGTTCCTCTCTATCAAGGATGTGAACATCTTCATCCCTGAAAGAGTGACCGCTGGCCTGGAGATGAGTGTAGACCGCAGAGTCCTGACCTGATGATGTTGATCTTCTGTGCTGGGCCATCCTTTTGGCCAGTGGCTGTTTAGTTTAGTTTAGTTTAGTTTAGTTTAGTTTAGGCTCTGAAAGCAGAGAAGAAACCCAAACAGGACTCCAGCCAGCCATCAGGTGAAAAGAAGGAACCCAGACCCAGACCAGTGGTCATTCCGTATGTTGCGGGAGTTTCAGAGACATTGAGACGTTTATTTTCTAAACACAACGTCCCAGTGGCTTTTAAACCCCAAAATACATTACGGCAAAGACTGGTTCATCCCAAAGATCCAGTCCCCCGGCACAAACAGAGTAATATTGTGTATGCTGTTCAGTGTCAGGAGGGCTGTGATCAGTCTTACATCGGGGAAACTAAACAGCCACTGGCCAAAAGGATGGCCCAGCACAGAAGATCAACATCATCAGGTCAGGACTCTGCGGTCTACACTCATCTCCAGGCCAGCGGTCACTCTTTCAGGGATGAAGATGTTCACATCCTTGATAAGGTTCCTCCAATAGAACATTCAGTAGCGACCGTGAAGCATCAGAGATCCGTCCCCCAAGGCCCGAGGCAGACGAAGGGGCGATCAAAGCCCAAGACCCCAAGAAGGACCCCGAGCCCAGAGTCCCCAGGGCCACCCGAACAGGACGAGCCACTCACCCTCTCCCCAGATCTGACCAAGGGGGAGAACCGGACGAGCTCCACCAGCGACTACACACAATGACCCCCGGGAGGCCAACAGCGACAAACCCACAGGCCCCCGCCGGAGCCCGCTGCAAGAGCCCGCTGCACTGACGTAGCCCCAGGCCCGGGCACCGAGGCCCGGGCACCGGGGACGCCCACCCCTCAGGCCCAGACCCGATAGGACCAGAGGACCCGAGCCCCACCAGGCAGCCACCAGGCCGAGCCCACACACGTCCAAGCACCCAACCCCGACAGCGACAACAAGGACCCCCAGCACGCCCGCAGGCAAAAGGACACCCACCTGAGGGCCACGTGGTAGGAGTGCAACACCAAGTAGCCTCAGATGTAACAGAGATGGGGCAATCCAAATCCCAGCCTGACAATTAGACATTGATACACAGACACACTCACTCAGACCCACCCTCATCCTCACTCACACAAAGACAAACAATAACGACACGTTCCATTCATAATCCTGATGCACCCTTTATACCTCCTAGGTCCAAGACATGTACCTGCCCCCTACATGGGACAACCCACACCCAAGCCCAAGAGGTAGGCCCATTCATTCTGGGGTGGAGAGCCAGCAGACATCCAAGATTCGGCCCAACTTTCGCCCT
>JBBPBX010015707.1:27718-40865 GCA_038048925.1 Garcialebias charrua
GCCATCTTTGTGAAAAGAAACCGTCCATCATTAAACAGAGGTGGAGGCCTCCGGGTTCAACTGTCCCCCTCTTACAATGCTGTTATTGCTAGTATCACTCAGCCCTCTGTGAATAGCAAACAACCATCAGGGTGCTAACGATCCATCGTCAGGCTGATGGTCCTCCTTGATCATGTGAGCAGCTGGTTTCAGCTGTCATCAGCCAACTGGTTGATCCACTGTGAGAGGGTGCTATTTATAAGACTGAGCTGAACACAGCTTCTCAGACTGAGGAAGTCTTTCGGACGAAAGACGAAACGTTTCTACAGTTTTTTTTGTAGTTTTTTTTTTGCTTTGTTTTGTTTTGTTTTTTGAATGTCCAGAGGACCAGACTTAGCTTTTTTGGAGTACCGGTAAATGTTTTTTTTTTTCATTCAACCTTTATTTAGGCAGGTTAATCCCATTGAGCCTCGAGGACTCATTTACAAGAGAGACCTGGTTTCAACAAAGAATGATGACAACAGCAACAGTAGACTTTCCTTGGACAATCAACAATAGACAATCATAAGAGAGGCATACAGGTTTATTATTATTATTATTATTAACAAGTTAAAACAAAGATATCAAAGTAGCAAAACAGACAGATCATAAGGCGGATGTAGAAAATCAAAAACAGGAACAAAATGTGAAAATGTGTCTCGAGCTCGGTGTTAAGTCGTCAAGTGGAGGACTATAAGAAGAATCTTTGTGAGTTGGAGATCATCTTGGGACTCGTGCATCACCTGAAAACAACTGTGCATGATTTAATCCAGAACATGCACGTTTGTGGACCGTTCATGGAGTTCATGGAACAACCCACGCTCTCAGAAAGCCCCAGCTGAAGTCCAGAGCAGGCAGCTGCAGACTGTAAGAAGCAGCCGAAGTTCAGAGCAGGCAGCTCCAGACTGTAAGAAGCAGCCGAAGTTCAGAGCAGGCAGCTCCAGACTGTAAGAAGCAGCTGAAGTTCAGCGCAGGCAGCTCCAGACTGTAAGAAGCAGCTGAAGTTCAGAGCAGGCAGCTCCAGACTGTAAGAAGCAGCTGAAGTTCAGAGCAGGCAGCTCCAGACTGTAAGAAGCAGCTGAAGTTCAGAGCAGGCAGCTCCAGACTGTAAGAAGCAGCTGAAGTTCAGAGCAGGCAGCTCCAGACTGTAAGAAGCAGCTGAAGTTCAGAGCAGGCAGCTCCAGACTGTAAGAAGCAGCTGAAGTTCAGAGCAGGCAGCTCCAGACTGTAAGAAGCAGCTGAAGTTCAGAGCAGGCAGCTCCAGACTGTAAGAAGCAGCTGAAGTTCAGAGCAGGCAGCTCCAGACTGTAAGAAGCAGCTGAAGTTCAGAGCAGGCAGCTCCAGACTGTAAGAAGCAGCTGAAGTTCAGAGCAGGCAGCTCCAGACTGTAAGAAGCAGCTGAAGTTCAGAGCAGGCAGCTCCAGACTGTAAGAAGCAGCTGAAGTTCAGAGCAGGCAGCTCCAGACTGTAAGAAGCAGCTGAAGTTCAGAGCAGGCAGCTCCAGACTGTAAGAAGCAGCTGAAGTTCAGAGCAGGCAGCTCCAGACTGTAAGAAGCAGCTGAAGTTCAGAGCAGGCAGCTCCAGACTGTAAGAAGCAGCTGAAGTTCAGAGCAGGCAGCTCCAGACTGTAAGAAGCAGCTGAAGTTCAGCGCAGGCAGCTCCAGACTGTAAGAAGCAGCTGAAGTTCAGAGCAGGCAGCTCCAGACTGTAAGAAGCAGCTGAAGTTCAGCGCAGGCAGCTCCAGACTGTAAGAAGCAGCTGAAGTTCAGCGCAGGCAGCTCCAGACTGTAAGAAGCAGCTGAAGTTCAGAGCAGGCAGCTCCAGACTGTAAGAAGCAGCTGAAGTTCAGAGCAGGCAGCTCCAGACTGTAAGAAGCAGCTGAAGTTCAGCGCAGGCAGCTCCAGACTGTAAGAAGCAGCTGAAGTTCAGAGCAGGCAGCTCCAGACTGTAAGAAGCAGCTGAAGTTCAGCGCAGGCAGCTCCAGACTGTAAGAAGCAGCTGAAGTTCAGAGCAGGCAGCTCCAGACTGTAAGAAGCAGCTGAAGTTCAGCGCAGGCAGCTCCAGACTGTAAGAAGCAGCTGAAGTTCAGCGCAGGCAGCTCCAGACTGTAAGAAGCAGCTGAAGTTCAGCGCAGGCAGCTCCAGACTGTAAGAAGCAGCTGAAGTTCAGAGCAGGCAGCTCCAGACTGTAAGAAGCAGCTGAAGTTCAGAGCAGGCAGCTCCAGACTGTAAGAAGCAGCTGAAGTTCAGAGCAGGCAGCTCCAGACTGTAAGAAGCAGCTGAAGTTCAGAGCAGGCAGCTCCAGACTGTAAGAAGCAGCTGAAGTTCAGCGCAGGCAGCTCCAGACTGTAAGAAGCAGCTGAAGTTCAGAGCAGGCAGCTCCAGACTGTAAGAAGCAGCTGAAGTTCAGCGCAGGCAGCTCCAGACTGTAAGAAGCAGCTGAAGTTCAGAGCAGGCAGCTCCAGACTGTAAGAAGCAGCTGAAGTTCAGAGCAGGCAGCTCCAGACTGTAAGAAGCAGCTGAAGTTCAGAGCAGGCAGCTCCAGACTGTAAGAAGCAGCTGAAGTTCAGAGCAGGCAGCTCCAGACTGTAAGAAGCAGCTGAAGTTCAGAGCAGGCAGCTCCAGACTGTAAGAAGCAGCTGAAGTTCAGAGCAGGCAGCTCCAGACTGTAAGAAGCAGCTGAAGTTCAGAGCAGGCAGCTCCAGACTGTAAGAAGCAGCTGAAGTTCAGAGCAGGCAGCTCCAGACTGTAAGAAGCAGCTGAAGTTCAGAGCAGGCAGCTCCAGACTGTAAGAAGCAGCTGAAGTTCAGAGCAGGCAGCTCCAGACTGTAAGAAGCAGCTGAAGTTCAGAGCAGGCAGCTGCAGACTGTAAGAAGCAGCTGAAGTTCAGAGCAGGCAGCTCCAGACTGTAAGAAGCAGCTGAAGTTCAGAGCAGGCAGCTCCAGACTGTAAGAAGCAGCTGAAGTTCAGAGCAGGCAGCTCCAGACTGTAAGAAGCAGCTGAAGTTCAGAGCAGGCAGCTCCAGACTGTAAGAAGCAGCTGAAGTTCAGAGCAGGCAGCTCCAGACTGTAAGAAGCAGCTGAAGTTCAGAGCAGGCAGCTCCAGACTGTAAGAAGCAGCTGAAGTTCAGAGCAGGCAGCTCCAGACTGTAAGAAGCAGCTGAAGTTCAGAGCAGGCAGCTCCAGACTGTAAGAAGCAGCTGAAGTTCAGAGCAGGCAGCTCCAGACTGTAAGAAGCAGCTGAAGTTCAGAGCAGGCAGCTCCAGACTGTAAGAAGCAGCTGAAGTTCAGAGCAGGCAGCTCCAGACTGTAAGAAGCAGCTGAAGTTCAGAGCAGGCAGCTCCAGACTGTAAGAAGCAGCTGAAGTTCAGAGCAGGCAGCTCCAGACTGTAAGAAGCAGCTGAAGTTCAGCGCAGGCAGCTCCAGACTGTAAGAAGCAGCTGAAGTTCAGAGCAGGCAGCTCCAGACTGTAAGAAGCAGCTGAAGTTCAGAGCAGGCAGCTCCAGACTGTAAGAAGCAGCTGAAGTTCAGAGCAGGCAGCTCCAGACTGTAAGAAGCAGCTGAAGTTCAGAGCAGGCAGCTGCAGACTGTAAGAAGCAGCTGAAGTTCAGAGCAGGCAGCTGCAGACTGTAAGAAGCAGCTGAAGTTCAGAGCAGGCAGCTGCAGACTGTAAGAAGCAGCTGAAGTTCAGAGCAGGCAGCTCCAGACTGTAAGAAGCAGCTGAAGTTCAGCGCAGGCAGCTCCAGACTGTAAGAAGCAGCTGAAGTTCAGAGCAGGCAGCTCCAGACTGTAAGAAGCAGCTGAAGTTCAGAGCAGGCAGCTCCAGACTGTAAGAAGCAGCTGAAGTTCAGAGCAGGCAGCTGCAGACTGTAAGAAGCAGCTGAAGTTCAGAGCAGGCAGCTGCAGACTGTAAGAAGCAGCTGAAGTTCAGCGCAGGCAGCTCCAGACTGTAAGAAGCAGCTGAAGTTCAGAGCAGGCAGCTCCAGACTGTAAGAAGCAGCTGAAGTTCAGAGCAGGCAGCTCCAGACTGTAAGAAGCAGCTGAAGTTCAGAGCAGGCAGCTCCAGACTGTAAGAAGCAGCTGAAGTTCAGAGCAGGCAGCTGCAGACTGTAAGAAGCAGCTGAAGTTCAGAGCAGGCAGCTGCAGACTGTAAGAAGCAGCTGAAGTTCAGAGCAGGCAGCTCCAGACTGTAAGAAGCAGCTGAAGTTCAGAGCAGGCAGCTGCAGACTGTAAGAAGCAGCTGAAGTTCAGAGCAGGCAGCTCCAGACTGTAAGAAGCAGCTGAAGTTCAGAGCAGGCAGCTCCAGACTGTAAGAAGCAGCTGAAGTTCAGCGCAGGCAGCTCCAGACTGTAAGAAGCAGCTGAAGTTCAGAGCAGGCAGCTCCAGACTGTAAGAAGCAGCTGAAGTTCAGAGCAGGCAGCTCCAGACTGTAAGAAGCAGCTGAAGTTCAGAGCAGGCAGCTCCAGACTGTAAGAAGCAGCTGAAGTTCAGAGCAGGCAGCTGCAGACTGTAAGAAGCAGCTGAAGTTCAGAGCAGGCAGCTCCAGACTGTAAGAAGCAGCTGAAGTTCAGAGCAGGCAGCTCCAGACTGTAAGAAGCAGCTGAAGTTCAGAGCAGGCAGCTCCAGACTGTAAGAAGCAGCTGAAGTTCAGAGCAGGCAGCTCCAGACTGTAAGAAGCAGCTGAAGTTCAGAGCAGGCAGCTGCAGACTGTAAGAAGCAGCTGAAGTTCAGAGCAGGCAGCTCCAGACTGTAAGAAGCAGCTGAAGTTCAGCGCAGGCAGCTCCAGACTGTAAGAAGCAGCTGAAGTTCAGCGCAGGCAGCTCCAGACTGTAAGAAGCAGCTGAAGTTCAGAGCAGGCAGCTCCAGACTGTAAGAAGCAGCTGAAGTTCAGAGCAGGCAGCTCCAGACTGTAAGAAGCAGCTGAAGTTCAGAGCAGGCAGCTCCAGACTGTAAGAAGCAGCTGAAGTTCAGCGCAGGCAGCTCCAGACTGTAAGAAGCAGCTGAAGTTCAGAGCAGGCAGCTCCAGACTGTAAGAAGCAGCTGAAGTTCAGAGCAGGCAGCTCCAGACTGTAAGAAGCAGCTGAAGTTCAGAGCAGGCAGCTCCAGACTGTAAGAAGCAGCTGAAGTTCAGAGCAGGCAGCTCCAGACTGTAAGAAGCAGCTGAAGTTCAGCGCAGGCAGCTCCAGACTGTAAGAAGCAGCTGAAGTTCAGAGCAGGCAGCTCCAGACTGTAAGAAGCAGCTGAAGTTCAGAGCAGGCAGCTCCAGACTGTAAGAAGCAGCTGAAGTTCAGAGCAGGCAGCTCCAGACTGTAAGAAGCAGCTGAAGTTCAGAGCAGGCAGCTCCAGACTGTAAGAAGCAGCTGAAGTTCAGAGCAGGCAGCTGCAGACTGTAAGAAGCAGCTGAAGTTCAGAGCAGGCAGCTGCAGACTGTAAGAAGCAGCTGAAGTTCAGAGCAGGCAGCTCCAGACTGTAAGAAGCAGCTGAAGTTCAGAGCAGGCAGCTCCAGACTGTAAGAAGCAGCTGAAGTTCAGAGCAGGCAGCTCCAGACTGTAAGAAGCAGCTGAAGTTCAGAGCAGGCAGCTCCAGACTGTAAGAAGCAGCTGAAGTTCAGAGCAGGCAGCTCCAGACTGTAAGAAGCAGCTGAAGTTCAGAGCAGGCAGCTCCAGACTGTAAGAAGCAGCTGAAGTTCAGAGCAGGCAGCTCCAGACTGTAAGAAGCAGCTGAAGTTCAGAGCAGGCAGCTCCAGACTGTAAGAAGCAGCTGAAGTTCAGAGCAGGCAGCTCCAGACTGTAAGAAGCAGCTGAAGTTCAGCGCAGGCAGCTCCAGACTGTAAGAAGCAGCTGAAGTTCAGAGCAGGCAGCTCCAGACTGTAAGAAGCAGCTGAAGTTCAGAGCAGGCAGCTCCAGACTGTAAGAAGCAGCTGAAGTTCAGAGCAGGCAGCTCCAGACTGTAAGAAGCAGCTGAAGTTCAGAGCAGGCAGCTCCAGACTGTAAGAAGCAGCTGAAGTTCAGAGCAGGCAGCTCCAGACTGTAAGAAGCAGCTGAAGTTCAGCGCAGGCGGCTCCAGACTGTAAGAAGCAGCTGAAGTTCAGAGCAGGCAGCTCCAGACTGTAAGAAGCAGCTGCAGAAAGCCGAAGTTCAGCGGCGACATCATAAAGACAGAGTTATGAGCTGGTCAGGGCTTCGGCTCTTCATCTTTAGCTTGTTTTCAAAGCGTTTCCTGGTTGATCTCCAGCTCGAGCCCCTGAGAGCTGCTGCGGTGAGCTCACCCTGCAGCTCGAACACTCCTCTCCAAACTGATCGTGCACATGTTGCTGTGAGTCACCGAGCAGGGGAGCCGCTCTGCTTTCCTTCCGAGTCCTTGCTCCTCATCAGGGAGAGGAGGAGGAGGAGGAGGAGGAAGGAGTGAGTCATGTTAGTTAGACCTTAATAAAAACAAGCTCCAGGGTCTGTGACCTCCCCGTGATGATGATGATGATGATGATGATGATGAGTGTGCTGGTGGCGAGCAGAAAGGTGTCCGGTCACTTCGTCACCGTGGAAACGGAGAGCTAAAGTTCACGCCTGCCGACAGTCACACGCTGCTTTTTATTTGATTTCCAGTCGTCCTCTAATAAAACCCCGAGCTGCACCGACACACACGTGTGTTTGTGGGAATTCGTTTTGTTCAACGTGTTTCTGGAGGAACTGGAAACCAGAAGGATCGGACTCTTCCTGCTGGGCAGAACATCCTGAAACGTTGCAGCTCGGTTGGATTTGACAATCTGCGACTCGTCTCTCCTGTCGTTTGATTAAAATCCTCGCTGCGTCTCAGAGTCTCCCAAACGCCGCAGCGAACTCGGGTCGGTGTCGATCCCAGTTTCTGTCCGGTCGTTCCTCCCAGTCAGGCACCCGCTTCGTATGTTATCAACCATAAAATGGCCATTATCAGTTATTATCATCCCCATACGTAGCGGTCAGATTGCCCCTCCTGTACCTCCTAGGAGGTTTAAAGGTATGTTGTCACCGTTACAAGCGATGACAGCAGGCTCCATCTTTAGCTACGCAGTTAGGTTTAGAGTAAAGGCTCTGGGTTAGGTTTAAGGTTAGGTTTAGGAAAACGGTTACATAAGCTGAAAAAAAAAAAAACACAACACTTCCGGGTTTACGGAAACACGCTGCCTACTCACAGCGATAATAATGCTGATAACGTTCTTTTAAACATGCTAGGAGGTAGATTGGACAGTTTTGCCGCTATATACGGGAATGATAACAGCTAATAACGCCCATTGTATGGACTGACAACATCCGAACCCGCTGAGTCAGGGTGTCGATCCCAGTTTCTGTCCGGTCGTTCCTCCCAGTCAGACAGTTTACTCAGCACAGCTCATATCAGCAAAAGGTGCAACAATGTTAACACGTTTATTTTATGAGCAATGAACGTTTTTACAAGAGCGACACGTGTTTTTATGTCTTTAAAGGTCCACTGACATCATGTTTGAACTATGCATAAAATTGCTCTACATATATATGTTGTATCATTCAACTATGTTCGTTTGTACAAGCAAAATGATAAATCACTTTAATTTTGATTTAAAAGTGATTTTAAACTTTGCGCCGTGTTTATTCGTGGGAAATCCGATTACACGCGAATGCAACATCTGTGACGTAGTATCGGGCAGAGGCAGTGTGCGTCTGTCTGCAGATCACCTTTTCTTTTTTTACTTGAAAAATGTTGTTACGTTGTGTCGCATTTGGGTGTTCTAATATCATCAGTGAACAAGTGAGCCTTTTCACTTTCCCAAAAGATGAAACACTTCGTCAAGAATGGACAAAATAAAGCTGCACCACTTGCTCCACCTGAAGGTAAAGTCTCATACGGCTGCAGACCTAAATTAGATCCAGCTGTTTCTTGTTTCATCACCCGAACTATTTTCTGCTTCCCAAACCGAAGACAAATAACTCAAATCTTCACATAGATTGATAAATTGGTCGGGTTTTAAATTGTCCGCCATTAATATGTAAAAGGGTCGTTCAAGAGACGTACCTAATACCAGAGCCCTCTGCCTAATACTACGTCACAGATGTTGCATTCGCGTGTAATCGGATTTCCCATGATCAAACACGGCGCGAAGTTTAAAAATCACTTTTAAATCAAAATTAAATTGATTTATCATTTTGCTTGTACAAACGAACATAGTTGAATGATACAACATATATATGTTGAGCAATTTTATGCGTAGTTCAAACATCATGCCAGTGGACCTTTAAACAAGAGCAGCGCATGTTTGAGCTCAAATCTGCAGTGGTAGTAGCTGAGAGTCATTCCCAGCACGTAGCTGTTGTTTAGCTGGGGCTCCGATGTGCACGTTACAGTTTCCTGCAGCTTGAAAACAGCCTCCAACGGCCAAAATGTCCATTTTACAAAAAGAAGACGATCAAACGTCCGGCCTGATCACCGAGGGCGTTTATTTCTGCTGCCGGCGCTTCTTTGGCATTTTGCACGTCTTCTACTGCGTTTGTACTAATTTGAGGGAAACCGTCACGCTGAGACGTGACAACTGAGCTGCTGACGCGTCCACAAATGTCCACTGTCCTTGTACGGACGGGACGTCTCCTCTGAGGTGCGGGGAGACTTGCTGGCTGTTGGGGGAAATGTTTGGAATGAGACGAAGCAGGTTTTTGTTGCAGGGGCACAGCTGTACAGCAACCTCAATGTGATCTGTGACACACACACACACACACACACACACACACACGCATGCATGCACAATCCCAGGCGGGACAGAAAGCGAACCCACTCTCTCTCATGCCAAGACAATGGCCTGCTAATCCTCGGCCCTGATTGGTCGAGTGCAGATTACCCAGAGGGCACCAGCTGTCAGGGAGAGGCGAGGCCCAGTTTCCTCAGTATCACACACACACACACGCACACACACCGACACACACACTTTAATGGTTAAGCCTGCGCACGTAAGCTGAAGAAAGCACAAGCGAGCCGTTAGCTCGATGCTACGTGTGACGACTCTTTCTCGCGTTTTAAACCGACGTGATTTGTACGCTTGTCATCGCGCTCGCCGGCTGTCAGCAGAGGCCGTTTGTCAGCGCTGTCACCAAACTGTAAAAATAGGAATGGACATTAATAACGCTGTAACGCTAACGGGCTTCACGGGGGCCCAGGGCAGCCAGGTAGCCCAGTTCTGGGCTTTAAATTTAGCCTGCGTGGCTCCTGCTGCGCTCAGAATCTGACACCTCCTCCCTCCTCCTGACACCTCCTTCCTCCTCCTGACACCTCCTCCTGACACCTCCTTCCTCCTCCTGACACCTCCTTTCCTCCTCCTGACACCTCCTTCCTCCTCCTGACACCTCCTCCCTCCTCCTGACACCTCCTTCCTCCTCCTGACACCTCCTTCCTCCTCCTGACACCTCCTCCCTCCTCCTGACACCTCCTTCCTCCTCCTGACACCTCCTTCCTCCTCCTGACACCTCCTTCCTCCTCCTGACACCTCCTTCCTCCTCCTGACACCTCCTTCCTCCTCCTGACACCTCCTCCCTCCTCCTGACACCTCCTCCCTCCTCCTGACACCTCCTTCCTCCTCCTGACACCTCCTCCCTCCTCCTGACACCTCCTTCCTCCTCCTGACACCTCCTTCCTCCTCCTGACACCTCCTTCCTCCTCCTGACACCTCCTTCCTCCTCCTGACACCTCCTCCCTCCTCCTGACACCTCCTCCCTCCTCCTGACACCTCCTTCCTCCTCCTGACACCTCCTCCCTCCTCCTGACACCTCCTTCCTCCTCCTGACACCTCCTTCCTCCTCCTGACACCTCCTTCCTCCTCCTGACACCTCCTTCCTCCTCCTGACACCTCCTCCCTCCTCCTGACACCTCCTTCCTCCTCCTGACACCTCCTTCCTCCTCCTGACACCTCCTCCCTCCTCCTGACACCTCCTTCCTCCTCCTGACACCTCCTTCCTCCTCCTGACACCTCCTTCCTCCTCCTGACACCTCCTCCCTCCTCCTGACACCTCCTCCCTCCTCCTGACACCTCCTTCCTCCTCCTGACACCTCCTTCCTCCTCCTGACACCTCCTTCCTCCTCCTGACACCTCCTTCCTCCTCCTGACACCTCCTCCCTCCTCCTGACACCTCCTTCCTCCTCCTGACACCTCCTTCCTCCTCCTGACACCTCCTCCCTCCTCCTGACACCTCCTTCCTCCTCCTGACACCTCCTTCCTCCTCCTGACACCTCCTTCCTCCTCCTGACACCTCCTCCCTCCTCCTGACACCTCCTCCCTCCTCCTGACACCTCCTTCCTCCTCCTGACACCTCCTCCCTCCTCCTGACACCTCCTTCCTCCTCCTGACACCTCCTTCCTCCTCCTGACACCTCCTCCCTCCTCCTGACACCTCCTTCCTCCTCCTGACACCTCCTCCCTCCTCCTGACACCTCCTCCCTCCTCCTGACACCTCCTTCCTCCTCCTGACACCTCCTCCCTCCTCCTGACACCTCCTCCCTCCTCCTGACACCTCCTCCCTCCTCCTGACACCTCCTTCCTCCTCCTGACACCTCCTCCCTCCTCCTGACACCTCCTCCCTCCTCCTGACACCTCCTCCCTCCTCCTGACACCTCCTTCCTCCTCCTGACACCTCCTCCCTCCTCCTGACACCTCCTCCCTCCTCCTGACACCTCCTTCCTCCTCCTGACACCTCCTCCCTCCTCCTGACACCTCCTCCCTCCTCCTGACACCTCCTCCCTCCTCCTGACACCTCCTCCCTCCTCCTGACACCTCCTTCCTCCTCCTGACACCTCCTCCCTCCTCCTGACACCTCCTCCCTCCTCCTGACACCTCCTTCCTCCTCCTGACACCTCCTTCCTCCTCCTGACACCTCCTCCCTCCTCCTGACACCTCCTCCCTCCTCCTGACACCTCCTTCCTCCTCCTGACACCTCCTTCCTCCTCCTGACACCTCCTCCCTCCTCCTGACACCTCCTCCCTCCTCCTGACACCTCCTTCCTCCTCCTGACACCTCCTCCCTCCTCCTGACACCTCCTCCCTCCTCCTGACACCTCCTCCCTCCTCCTGACACCTCCTCCCTCCTCCTGACACCTCCTTCCTCCTCCTGACACCTCCTCCCTCCTCCTGACACCTCCTTCCTCCTCCTGACACCTCCTTCCTCCTCCTGACACCTCCCTCCTCCTCCTGCAGCAGCTTCCTGACTCTTTTACGTTTTGTGTGCAACTGGACGCGTTCGGTTCTCAGCAAAGCCCCCAGCGGGGCCGAGCTGGGTCAAACCGAGCCGGGCCAACAGTGCAGGAGGAAGGGCGGGTGCAGGAAGTGCTGAGTGAGGCGCTGCTGGACCGCGATAAGCCCAGAACAGACCGGGGCGAAGGTGAAGGATGGAGAGAGATGAAAACAGGAAGAAGCAAAATAAGAGTGAAGGAGACGAGGAGTAAAGTGTGGAGGACGGACTCCGAGGCTTTGGCCCGGCTCGTCTTTGATGCTCTGACAAGTCCAGAAATACACGCCTGCTCCAACATTTACGTCTTTATTCAAAAAAAAATTTATGCACACTCAAAACACACACACACACACGCTGTTGTGTGCAGGCAGCCATGTTGGCAGCTTTGAGGGAGCGTTCATCACAGAAAGAAATATCAAATTCAAACTATTCCTTAAGGACAATCCTACAGTTTTTATCTGAGGAGGGACTGGTGGATTGACGTGGTTTTATGTGTGTGTGTGTGTTTAGGCACGACAGAGCGCGTGTGTCTGATCCAGGGGACGGTGGAGGCGCTCAACGGCGTCCATGACTTCATCGCCGAGAAGGTGAGGGAGATGCCTCAGAGCAGTCAGAAGTCAGAGCCGGTCAGCATCCTGCAGCCGCAGACCACCGTCAACCCGGACCGCGTCAAACAGGTCCGTCCCGTTCCATTCTGTTCCGTTCTGTTCTGTTCTGTTCCATTCTGTTCTACTCTGTTCCATTCTGTTCCATTCTGTTCTATTCTGTTCTATTCTGTTCCATTCTGTTCTATTCTGTTCTATTCTGTTCTGTTCCATTCTGTTCCATTCTGTTCTATTCTGTTCTATTCTGTTCTGTTCCATTCTGTTCCATTCTGTTCTATTCTGTTCTATTCTGTTCTGTTCTGTTCCATTCTGTTCTATTCTGTTCTATTCTGTTCTGTTCCATTCTGTTCCATTCTGTGCTATTCTGTTCTGTTCCATTCTGTTCCGTTCTGTTCTATTCTGTTCTGTTCCATTCTTTTCTATTCTGTTCTATTCTCATCTGTTCCATTCTGTTCCGTTCTGTTCTATTCTGTTCCATTCTGTTCTATTCTGTTCTATTCTGTTCTGTTCTGTTCCATTCTGTTCTATTCTGTTCCGTTATGTTCTATTCTGTTCTATTCTGTTCTGTTCTGTTCTGTTCCGTTCTGTTCTATTCTGTTCCGTTCTGTTCTATTCTGTTCTATTCTGTTCTGTTCCATTCTGTTCCATTCTGTTCCGTTATGTTCTATTCTGTTCTATTCTGTTCTGTTCTGTTCTGTTCCATTCTGTTCTATTCTGTTCCGTTCTGTTCTATTCTGTTCTGTTCCATTCTGTTCTATTCTGTTCTGTTCCATTCTGTTCCATTCTGTTCTATTCTGTTCTGTTCCATTCTGTTCCGTTCTGTTCTATTCTGTTCTGTTCTGTTCTGTTCCATTCTGTTCCATTCTGTTCTATTCTGTTCTGTTCTGTTCTGTTCTATTCTGTTCTATTCTGTTCTGTTCCATTCTGTTCCATTCTGTTCTATTCTGTTCTGTTCCATTCTGTTCCGTTCTGTTCTATTCTGTTCTATTCTGTTCCATTTTGTTCTATTCTGTTCCATTTTGTTCTATTCTGTTCTAGTATGTTCAGTTTTGTTATATTATGTTCTATTCTGGTCTAATCTGTTCCATTTTGTTCTATTCTGTTCTGTTCCGTTCCGTCCTGTTCTATTCTGTTCCGTTCTGTTTCATTTTGTTCTATTCTGTTCCATTTTGTTCTATTCCGTTCCATTCCGTTCCGTTCTGTTTGGAAAGGAAATTGTGTAATAAAGTGTTTGAAGAGTGTTTCAAAGGAATGACTCAGACAGATGTTGCAGATGTTTTGTGCTCGGGTTCTGCCTGCTGGGTGTCAA
>JBBPBX010015708.1:0-26758 GCA_038048925.1 Garcialebias charrua
GCAGTTAGCAGCCAGTGTGTTACTCTGGAGCCTTATTGCTTGTTTTTGAAGAGTCAGACGAAGACTTTTTAACATGGAGGGTGAACTTATGGATGTTTCTCAGGGCCTACGCGACGCGTCTGTATTTAAAAATAGAATTTCGCCACATTAGCACTCTTCAAAATGGCGTCCGCGACAGCCAAAGAAGCCAGGATTTTACAACAAAACACGGTAAAACAATTATTTCTTTGCTGAGAAAAAATATATTTCATAGCTGACGTTATAGCACAAGTTTTTCTGAGCTTGAGAGTTTCACGAAATGGTCAAATCTGCTGGATTTAAAAAAGTAGTTCACCATTAGGACTCTTCAAAATGGCGTCCGCAAGGCAGCAAACTTACATACTCAGGGAATCACAAGGAACTCAGGAGACAGAGGCAACAGGAGGAGACAATGCCAGGACAATGATAAACACAGAGATACAGACTTATTTTTGATTTGATGTTCATTCATTCATTTTAAAAGAACAATACAAAACAGTTTCATCAGATACAAGGATGAATAGACTTTTAGCTGAATGGATGGATGGATAGACAGTTAGCTGGATGGATGATCTTTAACAAGTTCTAAAATCATTAAAATTTAACCTCAGCTTGTGCCTCTGACCCAACAGAACCTCCTTCAGCAGCAGAATCCTCTGTGGTTCTCTGACTTCATCAGTCTGCAGGACTTCATCAGTCTCTCTCCTGGTTCTGGAGGAGTTCTGACCCACTTTCCATTGTTGCTTCAGTTCTTTGAGGTTTCTGCTCAGCTCTCTGAAGGTTTCAGGTTCAGGTTCTGGACTCTGACTGGGCCGTTGATTTGATTTGATGTTTATTCATTCATTTTAAAAGAACAATACAAAACAGTTTCATCAGATAGAAGAATACAAGTAGGATAAAATGAAAGGAGCAGAAAGAAGATGAAATCTTATTATATCTGCCCCTTATTTATTTCACAGTTTGTTCAAACAATGATAACCTTCAAACTACATCACAAAATGAATAAATCTACTAATTTATCTAACTGTAATACTGTACACAAACACACTAAGCTACATCATATATAGTTTTTGAGCAAGTCCTTTTCGACCTTTTTCTTAAATGTATACATTGGGCAGCACGGTGGCACAACTGGTAGAGCTGCTGCCTCTCAGCGAGAAGGTTGCCGGTTCAAATCCCGGTCCGGGGCCTTTCTGGGTGGAGTGTGCATGTTCATTCATTCATTCATTCAACCTTTATTTAGTCAGGTAAATCTTTTGAACCTCATGGGCTCATTTACGAAAGCGACCTGCTAAAACTAAAGAACAATGAACAGCAATGGTAGAATTTCCTTAAACAATAAACAAACAAACAAACAATAAACAATAGAAAACAAAAGAGAAAAAAATTTTTTTTTTTTTTTTTTTTTTTTTTTTTTACAAAGTATCAAAAAACTAGCAAAACATTATAAGGTAGACGTATAAAATCAAAGACAGGAACAAATCTGCATTGGTTTTTGCCAGGATTCCAACAGATTCTGAAAACCATTTAGAGAAGTCAAGTTCGAGAGCTTCAGATCTTTTTGTAAGATGTTCCATGAAGCAGGAGCGGAATAGGAGAAGGCCCTTTATGTTCTCCCCGTGCATGCGTGTGTTTCCTCCGGGTACTCCGGTTTCCTCCCACAGACCAAAAAACATGCTTGTTAGGCTGATTGGTGACTCTAAATTGACCCTAGGTGTGAGTGTGAGAGTGGATGGTTGTTTGGTGTGAGTGAGACAGGTCCCTCTTGTAAATGAGTCCCCGTGACTCAACGAGGCTAGCCTGTATAAATAAAGGTTGAATGAATGAATGAATGAATTGATTTTGCATTTTTAACATCACTCTCCAGAACATTCCACAATCCAACTCCCTGAATTGAGGTAGACCGTCCCTTTAAGCTGGTTCTGAATTGTGGTTTGATGAATATCTGTCCCTTTAAGATTGTAATAACTTTGTCTAAATTTCTTTGGATATTTAAAGGTAATGTGTTATTATGAGCCCTATACATAACTGATAAAATACTATATTCTACCAATTCCTGGAATTTCAATAAATTTAGCTGAAGAAACAAGGTGTTTGATGGGTGACTGAAATGTTTTCTGGTGATTACTCTTACAGCTCTCTTTTGTAAAATAAAAACAGGCTTTGTAATTGTTTTGCACGCTTTTCCCCAAACCTCAATACAATAGATTAAATGTGGAACAATGATTGTGTTATACAACATATACAGAGCTTTATCAATTAAAAAATCCCTGACTTTATATACAGGTACATGAACACACAGCATGACAATCACAAACACCTGGACAACAAAATGGAGGAGATAAGCAAGACAATTAACAGAGAGACCAGGGAGTGTAGGGATGGGGACCCATCACCTGAGAACAACATGCTTACAACTGTTATCTTGAAGTTCTAGGGTGTAGAGAGCCACAGAAACGGTTATGGTAGGCCGGATTTGGCCCACGGGCCTTGAGTTTGACACATGCGATCTAGTGGTACTAAAAGTAACAAAAGAAGAAAAAAAAAACAGCCAAATATGTCAGCAGTTTAGCTAACAGACTTTGGAATGGGTACATTTTGTCCTTGTGAAACCTGTTGAAGAGAACCAAACTAAATACTCTGAAACTCAAACAACTTACTGTATAACAGTTCATGCACTGCTAGTTGGCAGTGTAGTGCAAATATTGCATAACTTGCTGCTACCAATTGTTGAATTTAATTAGCGGATTAGAATTAGCTTCCCCTAATTTTCATAAGACATTAGTGCTTTTGAAATTGCGGACCTAAATAAATTAATTAGTGCTTTAGAAATAGCGGAACTAATTTTTGGATTAGCGTTGCCCACCACTGGAAATAATCTAGACGAGAATATGAGTGATGCACATGTGAAAAGAATGAATATTCTTTGCTATCAGGGTGAAAACAACGCCATGCATCGCAGAGCCCATAATCATTCATATACTGTTTAACTATATTTATAGATTGCCAACTGCGTTGAGTTCCCGCTGCATTCAGTCTGTCTAATTTGTCATCTAAACCAAAGTTGAGATCACCTCCCATCACCAGTGAGGAATCCATGTGATTTGATAGGGTGGAAAAAAAATCATGAAAAAAAGCTGCGTCGTCTACATTCGGTCCATATATGCTAACAATACAATAATTTTGTCTAAATATTGATAACTTTAATATTATATATCTACCGTGCGGGTCTATAACCTGATCTAATACTGTGAAGTTAACATTTTTATTTATTAAAATTGCCACCCCTCTTTGTCTTGAATTATAACATGCTGAGAATACATTAGGAAACTCTGAAGATTTAAGCTCCTCCACAGTTGATGCCAATTTATGAATTTCTTGGAGTAATACAACATCTGCCTTTAATCTTTTAATCTGGTTAAAAATTCTATATTTTTTACGTTGGCTACCGGCTCCATTAATGTTCCATGTGACAAACCCTAAGGTACCCATACCTGTGCTAATGATAATATAGCTAAACCACACCCATTATCTGAAATATATAAGATAGTAATATATCCAGACAAAAACATATCCCTTAATGAATAACTATATATGATTTTTAAATAAAGTAATTGCTGTTTCTTTTGAAAATGAATCAGGGAAGTTTTCATTCATAAAGTAATTGTATGGATATACAAAGACGTGTGTGAACCCTTGTGCTTGTGCGCTGATAATTGTTGAGTTAGAAAAATATAGACAAGAAAACAAAGAGAAATGATATACATGGAAACATAATTCAGATAAGAAAAAACAACAAAAACACCCTCTTACCACATCAAGTGTCATCCCACCTTGTGTATCACCACTATCTGAGTGTGTCCCACCACCGAGCTGTGCTGAAAAAAAATTAAATATATCTGGTAAGTAATATTAACAAATACTATATTTAATAATATTAATCAATATTAGCAACCGATATAGTTCTTACCTTGATCATATGGCTAATAAAGCCAAGGAGTAGTTTCTGGATCTCTAAACAGCTGACCGTTTATATAGAGTTTATCCACGGAGATGTTAGCTCTTATTCCTTCGCTTATATTTTTCTTTCTTATCGGGAATAGTACTTTCCTTCTGCTCAGGATTTCTGCAGGATATTGATCGTTCATACTAAAATGTGTCCCACGTAGTTCCCTACCTCGGCTTTTAACCTGTTCCTTTTGTTTATAATGTTCGAATTTAGCTATTATCGGGCGCGGTCTAGTGTTCCCAGGCCGTTTAGCCCCGAGGCGGTGAACTCGATGAAAAGTAATTGCTTTAATGGTTTCACTCGGCAACTTTAGCTGTTTTTGAAAGAAGTCCCGAACCAAGGCCTCCGGATTTTCCTCCGCCCCCTCCGGAATCCCAGAGAAAATAACATTATCCCGCATACTTCTGGCTTGGATATCTAATACTGACTCTTTAAATTTTTTATTATCCCCGGAAAGTTGCAACATCTGATCTTTAAGCTGTCCAACTGTTACCTTTAGCTCAATGTTTTCATTAGCTAGAGATGCTACCTGTTCCTGGGTGAACTCCAGTGATTGTTTTAACCCCATTACTTCCTTCTGTAGCTCCTCTACTAACGCTAGCCGGGCGTCCAAGCTAGACAGCTTTTTATCAATTGACTCCAGAATCGTCACGAAGCCTGAATTATCCACCGAAGGTTCCGAAACGCTATCTGAGCTTCCCTCTCGGTACCGTTTAGCATTCGGCTTCGACTCGCCACCGCTACCGCTCGTGTTAGCCGAACCGCTACCCGCACCGGATGTTACATTAGGGTCGCTCATGACAAACCTTTCAAAATAATCGTCGATAAACAACTCAAGGCTCTCCGACGTTTCCACGTCCAGTTTGTGGAAATAATGGGGGGAGAAAAGATCGGTTATCAAATTTTTAATACCTTTTTAAATGATCTTACATTTAGTTATATAGTTTATTTAAATAAATATGGACTTACCAAAGCTTTATCATAATACTCACGCACAAGTATAGAGTTTTTCAGCAGCAGCTCATTCCCCACGTCCGCACCTCACAGAACCGGAACCGGAAAGAAATGCCCCAAAAAAGTTGTGCAACTTCCGTCTGCACTCACGCTGCAATCCCCCGGTGACAGCTGTCTTGTACATTGCCCCCAGTCAGCACTGCGAGACGCGGAGGTTGCGGCTTGGAGCGTGTGATTGGTTCAAAGTTTGTGGGCGTTTTTTGTTTGGATGTCAATATATGGTGTATCACACCGCTACTCTTCCAGAAGCCGGTTTTTGTTTTTGCTTTGACATGGATAGTTTTGAAGAGAAACTCGTCTGTGCGCGCGCGCACACGCAAACCGTGCGTCTCTGCGGGGGTGGAGAGAGCTTGGAGACCACATATTTTGCGCATTGCCGGCCCCAACACACACACACACCAATACATATATATTTATATATATATATTTACGAACACACGCGCGCACACAGGAGCTAAAGCATGCGCGTGTAAAGTTGACAAAATGAAGAGGATCACGCATGTGCGCAGATTTTAAAACAAAGTAAACTCAACTGTTATGCGTAAAAATGTGTGTTTAAAGCGAGCGGAGACCCCCACCGCATGGTCCTGAGGAGAGAAACTCGCCGACGTATGCAGTGGGAGTGCGCGTGACGTATGCAGTGGGAGGGAAGAGGGAGGGATTACTATAATGTATCCCCCACGTCTTTTAGAAGTATAAACACTCAATGCGGTCGGTGACACACACGCAATTACGTCATTGCTGGGACGCAGCCGCACGTCTCGCATGAAGTATAAACAAGGCTTAAGTTGGGTTGTGGTGGCTACTAAATACATCTTGTATCACCATATAAAATACTTTCTAATGATGTTATTTGTATCATTATACTGTATATGTTGTTTTGTTGATGTGGTTTCTTGGTTTTGTCTTTCTTTTCTTTCCGCAGGTCTAGAGACATACTTCAATGATGTTGATGTGTGTTCTCTTTATACCTCTCTCTCTCTCTCTCTCTCTCTCTCTCTCTCTCTCTCTCTCTCTCTACTCCTATTGCCTTCTTTCTCTTTTACCCTTTCTCTCACTTTTTTAGCTTTGTTTTCTTTTTTTGTTTTTCATCCCTTTCTTTCCTTTCTTTCTATCCTATAAAAAAAACTCCACTAGATAATTACTAGAATAAATATTTCATAATAATGGTGTGGAGTGGATGGCTGTAAGGGGAGAAGGGAGGCCATTTAAAAAAAGAAAAAAAAGAAAGCGGAGTGTAAACGGATGTAAAGCTCAAATTTAGTACAGTTTACATTAGTACTGCTTGTGTTTTTCACCATTGTTACAGATATTAAATATCATTTTACCACCTTTTATCTTAAGCGTTGCCACATAAAGTCTGATTAAAAGCTGACACCCTGCCAAATAGAGTGATCAGATGCTGATGACTTGGAGGATCCAATTCTTTCACTTTGCTCTTGGAATGGAGCTGGTGATAAGTCATAAATCATCCCAGCAGCACCAGTTGTATTTTTAGCTGGGGGTGGGTGGGAACTGAATGAGGTTGTGGTCTCGGTGGTCGGGATAAGTCAGAGAGGGGGGCTGGCTGTGCCCCTCCCGCGGCTGTGGGTGATGCTGAAGCCGGTGGTCCTGCAGCTGAAGCTGCTCAGCAGCTGCTCAGCCTCCTCTTGTTGTCTGTGCACGTCCATTGGCCTGACTGTCGCTCTGCGAGGTGGGAAGAGGCGAGCGCACCGGCAGGCGTTGACTAGCGGGGGGAGAGCTCGCGGTGCACACTGATGACGATGATGATGGTGAGGATGATGCTCTCTTCCCGTGACTTTATGAATTGTGAAGAAACGTAGGGACATCTTTTTTTTTGGTTGCTTTTTTTGTTCCTCTCGTTTTTTCCTCATTCCTTCTTGTCCATCATCGGTTTTGCTGGATTTATTTTTCTGAGGGGGTGAAGAGGCGCGGTGTGTGTGTGTGTGTGTGGGGTGCGCTGTTTGAAGCTGCGGTCAGACGCGGGTTCTGGAGGAGCCGGAGCCGCGGATCCTGAGCATCGGCCCGCAGCGCTGCGCCATCCATGACGACGGCGATGAAGACGATGGCCTTGGACGTCCAGACTTGCGCGGTGTTCACGGTGGTCGCGGTTCTGGTGCTCGTGAACGTGCTGCTGATGTTCCTCCTCGGTACTCGTTAATGGATCTGCGCCTGGGGCCCGGTTCGCAGCAGCAGCAGCAGCAGCGCGCCGCCGCCGCCGCCGCGCTCTCGCGCCGGAGAGGAGAGCAGAGCGGCGCGCGCTGGTCCAGAGCGGGGACGCCCGGCGCTCCATCACGGATACGCGTTGCAATGAATGACGTTGGTACAACCTAATCATGTATTTCTGTCCCCCCCACTCCCCCCCACCCCCAAACCCTCGTTGTCTTGTCGCCGTCTGTGATCGTTGTCTTGGTGCTTGGAGTTGATCCGGATCTGTGATGCTCTTACCTTTTCTGTGGTGATTGGAAATCCCTACATCCCCCACCTATCAGACCCCCCATCCCAATACACACACACACACACACACACACACACAACCAAAGCCGACATCCTTCTACCCCCATGTTGTACATTGTGAATTTTAATCTATGTGGATTATTCTCTAATATTTTAGATCAAAATGCATTGAAGCTGCGTCAGGGCTTGTTGTTGTTCCTGCTCTGAATCCTCTCTGTAGTCACATTCACAACATGGCAGCTAGTAGCTGTGCACTGATCTCTGTGCAGAAGTTAATGCGATATTTGTAGCAAATAGCCTTGCGAGCGAGAGGCCCCGCACCGCTCCGTGTTGACTCTGGAGGATGGTTGTGATCTCAGCTGAGCAGTAATCGACAACAGGCAGGGCTCGGCCTAATAAAGGAGGGCCTCCATCTCTCCAGGTTTCCCCCATTTTAGATTCTGCTAAACTCAGCTCCCATTTCACAGCCCCCAGTACTCCCACCCCTGCAGTTTGCACAGTGGCGCTCATTTGTAGCGATTATTATGAGACATGTAATTATATGTTAATGTTTATTCCAGTCATAAGGGCTTGTCGGCTGCTGATGGGATAAGAAAGGTTTTACTTTTCTTGCAGCTTCAGTGGCAAAGTGCTATAAAAGGACCAGAGGCAGGTGTCATTAATGTTGTATGAATGTCAGAAATAGATATGCTAAAAGCCTGTCCCAGGGCCATCCACGACAGTCCTATTTATAGAAACAGACTGGCTCTTTTTAAGACACCCTGTGTGCTCCTTCACTCTTGATGCTGAGTGCTCTGTGTTTTCTGTAAGTGCTAAATGCTGTATGGTATATCATGAACACAGACACTGCTGTCACATGCCACCGCATGTGGGCTGGTGTTGTCCTCGCTGGGACATAAACAGCTGAGACCCCGCAGGACTTTAAACATTCATGCATTCATGACCATAGCGTGACACGATCTGAAGGTCTGCTGCAGATGTTGCAGCTAGCGCTGATAACCTACTTACAGATAGTTGTGTGTTCACGTGCGAGCATGTCAGGTGTGAGAGCAAGTCTTGAGTGGGTGTATTCTGTGCTTCTTTTTTTTTTTACCTCTCGAGTCCTCCGCACATCCCCAAGTGTTCACACATCTGCAATCCCTCCAGGGCCGGTGCCTTCTAATAGAGTTCTGCTGCGTGTCGTGCAGCCAGAAGTGTCGATGTGCAGATGTGTGAGTGAGACCACGGCGATGTGTGAGGAGGTGCATGTGTTTCTCGCCTGCTCCGAGCAGCGCGTCTTTGATTGGCTCCCAGACTTGGGGTATAAGTGTATTACATAAGAGGGCTGGCAGACACAGGGAGGACAGACCGTGAGACTCACTCAGTGTCGGAAAGAGGAACCTCTTTTTGGAATAGAGCATTTCCATTCTCTTGACGTTTCTCATTCTGAGCTTAGGACCGACACCTCGACAGCTTCCTAAAGGGATTCCATTACCATGATCGCATGAACTTGGACTTCTCCATGAATAAACTCTCTGAGCAGTTATATGCCACGAACATGGTAAGGCTGGCTGAAGGTGTGTGTGCGTGTGTGTTTGCTTAGAGATGCTATAGGTGCTTTGGTGCAGCTGTGCTGGGGCTATAGAGAAAGTGGGATGTTGGAATGCAGTGGATCTGCCAGAGCAGCAAATGCTGATGTGTTGCGCTATACGAGGATGATACAAGCAAACGAATCATCATATTTACTTTTCAGGCTCCATGTCTGAGCTTCAAAGATGAAACAGATGTCAAATACATCTTTATATAGGAATACTGTAGATTAGTCTGCATTGATTTGCATTGACCCAAATACAGACTGAGCCCTCAGGTTTGTGGTGTTGTAGCTGCAGTGGTGCAAGCTGGTGGACAAACAAGTAATGATGATCAGTCTGTGATCACTGTATGTGTTTGATCAAGCCAGGTGTGAGGGTGCTCTAAAGGATTAGGGAGATTGATTATGTAATGCTCTTTATTTATGAGGAGCCAAGATGGTCTAGTGGCAGGGCTTTTGACTACGGATCCGAAGGTCGCAGGTTCGCGTCCCGGCCACTACCCAGCTTGGGGTGTCTATGAGTGCACACCTATTTCTCCAGCTCCCCGGGCGCTTTCGGGCTGCTCACTGCACCACCTGGTAGGTGGTTGGGTTAAATGCAGAGACGAATTTCGTCTGTGTATGGGAACATACGCAGATGACAGGAAAAGACATTATTATTATTATTATTTATTCAGACATGTGAAGGGAAAGGTGGAATGCAATGTATAGGAGAGGGCAGTGCTGCTCCCATTTAGGAGAGGAAGGGATGAGGCAAAGGAGAGACCATAGATGGGAGGAACGTTGGCTGTAAGTGCTCAATCCTGCTTCCTCTTGTGGTATGTTCTTTTTCTGTGTTCCAGTCGATTAGGTGGATAGAGATCTTGTGCCTGTTGTGAATGGGGTAAGAATGGAGTGGAGCTAGAGGGGGGCAAATGAGGTGAAAGGGCAAGAAGTAAACTGGCTTCAGACCCAGTGGGTCCTGCTACCAAGTTAAAACCAATTTAACTACCACAAGTTTTTCTTGTTTGTACACACAGCACATTCTCTACATGAACGCTCCCACAAGCACCCTGCAGATGTTGGATGTTGTCTATCATGGTGCACTAAGATTCATAACTGGCTGTGATTATCATACCCACCATTGCACCCTGTATTCACTGGTTAACTGGACATCATTATCCTCACGCAGACTCTTCCACTGGTACATTTTCATCTTTAAATCACTTCTTGGTCTGCTGCCCTCATACATCTCCTCCTACATGTCTCTGCGTGAGTGCAGCTACAGCGTGCGCTCTCAGGACATGATTACCTGCAGTGTTCCGTCAGTGAGGACTGAACTTGGCAAAAGGGCCTTCTCCTACTCCGCTCCTGCTTCATGGAATATCTTACAAAAAGATCTGAAGCTCTCGACCTTGACTTCTCTAAATGGTTTTAAGAATCTGTTGGAATCCTGGCAAAAACCAATGCAGACATGTTCCTGTTTTTGATTTTCTACATCTGCCTTATAATCTGTCTGTTTTGCTACTTTGACATCTTTGTTTTAACTTGTTAAAAAAATCTGTATTTCTCTCTTATGATTGTCTATTGTTGATTGTCCAAGGAAAATCTACTGTTGCTGTTGTCATCATTCTTTGTTTGTAGCCAGGTCTCTCTTGTAAATGAGTCCTCGAGGCTCAATGAGATTAACCTGACTAAATAAAGGTTGAATGAATTTTTATCGAAAGTCCTTTCAGTAAAACTGAACTGTGTTCAAAATGTTTGGAGAACAATTGATTGGTCCTGTTTCCATGACAGCATGACACAGGATTTGCAGTAATCCTCCTCTACTACTGTAGTAGAGAGCCCTGATGTATAATCTACAGTCACTGTTACCCCTTAGCTCTGATTCTACTGTGGCACTTGGTTGTTGAAAGGCGGTCATCTACCGTTGCAGATGAATGCAACAGGTTCGAGTTACATCACCCTCACCCAGCGGTCACTCTTTGTTAGTGTCGGTTCACACAGGTGCCCAAATTTGACAATATCCTGGTGCAACCTGGAGTGTCCTTGCCTCATCCCATCGTCTTGTCGATACCAGTGAAGCATCCTTATCTGTCACCATGACGACAGCTGCTCTTTCCCTTCCAAGCATGGCCGTCCCTCCTTGTGCTCACTCCTCCTCGGCCCAGATTGGTTTATAATCCCCCGTAGCTGCCTCAGTGAGGCGTCATGGATGTGGGCTTGTGCACAGGTTGTGGAGGGCAGTGGGAGCTGCCGAGTGTCAGGATACAAGCAAATGCACACGCTCACACAATCTGCTGTTGCTCAAAAATAGAAAAGCAGCACGTGCATTAGAAATAAAGCCACGCTGCCCTACAACTCGTATAATAAAGTAAACCTTGTGTTATTACGGAAGATAAAAACTGTTTGATTTCATGTACCGTATTTTCCGCCTGATAGGTCGCACCCTTCTATAGGTCGCACCTTTCTATAAGTCACTTTGTCCAATTATTGGCAATAAATTGGAAAAATCCATAAACATGTCGCACCTTCAGTTAAGTCGCATCGATTATGCGTCATCACTACACGACGCGTCAGCGCCTCATTTGCCCTGCTGAAAATGGCGGCCACAGAAGCATGCACGGAAGGACTTTTAACAAGATTAACACGGTAAAAACAATTGATGAAAATTATAGCAAAGATATGTCTTAGCTTAACCGTTCCTTAAAGGAGAAATGAAAAGTGTTTTTAAGCTAATAGTAGTCTAATGAAAAGCATAAAATAAGCTTGTTGAGAAATTTTCACAAGTCAAAAATGTCATCCTAACTCAAATTTAGACTTTGCAAAGTGAAAAAATTCTCATCTGGTGTTTTTGACCCCCCTCCTCCTGCCTGCTCTCCGTCCCCTGAATATGACGTAGGCAGTGCAACGAGTCGTCCCTCATACAGTAATATTAGTGTGTGTATCTAGTTGTGGACAAAAAGGTTTCAGTGTGTAGCAATTAGGGATGCAGCAAAAAAAATCTATTTTTTAAAGAATCAAGATTCTTAGTCCTGGCGATTCAGAATCGATTCTAAAAGCCCCAAAATCGATTTTAAAACTTTTTTTAAAATTTATATTGTATTTTTACCGCTCCTGTGCATTCGGCCGCTGTAGAATTTTGGCCGTGTAGGGCCACCGTAGTTAGTTAGCCAGGCAGCTCCCTGCTAGCAAGGAGGGAGACAGCATGTTTCAACTTGCTCCTTCATCTTTAAAAATCATTTTAGATCCTACTATGTTCTGGGGAAGACAGAGCTTAACAAGACATTGGTAACTGTTTCAGGACATTTTCAACACCCCCATTTCCACGTTAGCATACGGCGCTAGCATGCTAACGTTAGCATACGGCGCTAGCATGCTAACGTTAGCATGCGGCGGCTAACGCACAGCTATTCGTATTTCCAGGATAGAAATGCCCATTAATGCACTAAATCACCAAACTGTTTTTGACAAACTAAAGTGATATCCTTCAGATTCAAAAAAGTCTTCTGCTTCCATTTTAAATGACAGACAGGAGGACAGTAATGATGGGTTTATAGCATCAGTGTTATTGTAAGATAGCAAAGGAGGTCTTAATTGTGTCATAAAAGTGCGTCCAGAAAATGACTACAGAAATCACTGCACTTCAGCATGTAGCAGGAAAAATGTAAAAAACTATTTCTTTAAGCTACTGACTTGAAAAAAGCATACTAAGTATGTTTATGTGTGTTGTTTACTATATGAAATTCTTGTTATATTGATTTTTTAGATTTGATTACATTTCTCCTTTAATAAATTTACGTAATGGTAAAATCTGCTGGATTTAAATTGTTTCGCTTTGACGTCTTCCAAATGGTCGCTCTTGCTGCAAAAATAAATTCTAAATAAATCTAATTTTATCTCAAATAACTCCAACAGCTAAAAGTTTGTAAATGAACACCAAATACTTACTTTCTGTAAGTTTAAAGAAAATCCACGGTGTGGTTTATGAGCTATTTAGATAAATAGTAGCAGGAAAAAAACCGTAGCTAACCGCAACACATTTACGTCTATAAAACATCGAATTGTATCTCAAATAACTCCAACAGCTAACAGTTTGTAAATGAACACCAAATAATTACTTTCTGTAAGTTTAAAGAAAATCCGCTGAGTGGTTTATGAGCTATTTGCTAAAATATACACGGAAAAAAACCGAAGCTAACCGCGACACGTTTAAGCCCATAAAACATCAAATTTTATCTCAAACATCTCATAAAGCTAGTCAGTTGTAAATGTCCATACAGTGATTACATTCTGTAAGTTTGATAAAAATCTGTCCTGTGGTTCTTGACTTATCTTGCTAACAAACACAGCTAACAGTAGTTACCTCCAGAGCAGGAGGCCGGGCAGCGACAGAGTCAGTCCAACCAGAGGAGGCTGCCTTCGGACACATGAGGTGGGAACGGTCGGTGTACACTAGCGGACAAAAGTGGTACTGCACCATTTTTGGCCAAAATGAAAAATGGTCATATCTGAGCCAAAAATTTGTCTAAAAAAATGGGGAAAAATCCATAAACAAGTCTCACCTCTCTATAAGTCGCAGGGCATGCAAACAAAAAACTGCGACCTATAGTCCGGAAAATATGGTAATAAACTGAAAACGGGGGTTCAAATAAAGAGAAAGCAGCTCATTTATATACCCATTCATGTGACATCCTTGTCTCCAGGCCTTGGATAAGTCCTTACCTTGAGCTTAAGCGTCACCTGTCAGGGTTAGTTAGCCCTGGCTGCTCTGTCTACAGCCCCGGGGAATGAATGCATGACTAGTTCTGGACCGCACAATCCAGATGAACACTACTGTGGAGGGAACACGGTTTTAGGGAATATGCCAGGAATGCGCAGACAAAGTTAATGTATACGAAAATAAAAGTGTGTCTGCTCATGTGTATACATATATATATACACTGTATACTTGTATATGTATATATGTATGCAAGTGTGTGTAGCTGTCAAGGCTGTGAAGCTAGGTTGTCAGTGTGATGGATGGTGAAGTTGTAGATGGATGGATGATGTCAGACTCGGGTGTGTCTCTGGAACATCGTCTGCTGTCTCATGTTCTTTAATGAGAACAACCTTTAGCTCCTCCAAGTCCTCCAAAGAATACTCATCGCCCTGCTGGGCTTCAGTGCTTCCACCTGACTCATGCATATCACTGGGTGCTTTCGGTATGTGTTCATATGGCTGCCCGGCGTAAATGTTTATTTGCAGCGTTTTAGGATGTTCCCATTACTTATTCACGATGTTGTAATCGATCAGTTTAGACGTGATGAGTCATCCGTCCGTGTTTTGTTCACGACTGTTCTGCAGATAAGGCAACAAGCTCTAGTTGCTGCGTGAAGGAAGAGAAGTTATCCCTTCACATTTGTCTGCTTCACAGTGTTTAGATTACATTAAAATTTGTAATTATTATAATGCCATAATGAGTCAATTATATCCGTATGGAACGGTGTCTGAACACTGTGTTTCTTCTCTAATGGTTCTGTCTTTGTGTGTGTGTGTGTTGTTTTTGTTTTGTTGTGCTGGGTTGGCTGTTGTGTTCTATTTGCCTTGCAGTCCCTAAACTGCCAATAGACCCTTGCTTTGAGGGTGTGTATTTGCATCAATTAGTAATCCGAGTGGGCCCAACAACAAGGATTCACACACATTGAAGCCAGAACGGGAGCGTGTTACTGTGCTAAACTGAGTTTTAAATTTGATTCATATTAAGACGAGTCTTTCTTTGATTGATAATCATCTCCATGTTCACCGCTCGCGCCTGTTTTCAGTGTTTTGCATGCAGCCTCGTGGAATCAGAATAAAACAAAGGGCATGCCCTGTCTCTCCCTCTAATTTCTTTAGTTGATAAGTGGAGGTTCGGTTGTCAATGCTGAGGCGGTATGGGACCATGTGACCATGGCGGATCGGGAGTTGGCGTTTAAGGCCGGTGATGTCATCAAGGTGCTGGACGCCTCCAACAAAGACTGGTGGTGGGGCCAGATTGACGAGGAGGAAGGATGGTTCCCTGCCAGCTTTGTACGGGTGAGTTAGGAGCCAACAGTTGTAGACACAGCATATACCCTCACACATAGAGACAGTACAGACAGAACACGTGCACAAATACACAGAAAATTAACTAATATGCCTTCATGTCCACAGACACACAGTTTAACATTGTTTTAATGCCAGAACTGTAAAAGATGCTCAGGAGCCCCCTGATTGAATTATGCTTACACTTAATGCATTTCTGGATGATCACACAAACTGTAGTTGTTTACTTGGATTGTTTTCTATTTGTAACTGTTGAACGGTGGACCCCATGTGGAAAAAAAAACTTACAGCCATAACATTATGACTACATTTGTAGTACTTTTGTCAGAACACAATGTTCCGCTGGTGAGAACAGCATCCTGCCACTCATATATGAGAGTTACTTACTGTACCACTGTAAAATTGTAGAAGACCATTCTAACCCCCCACAACGCAACAACAACACACACGCTTGATTGTTGCAGCCCCTTTTGAAAAAATAAATAAATAAACATGACAATGAGCCCCAGCAAGCATTTTATCTGGCTTCTGAACTCACGCAGTACAAATTAATAGGACATAAGTCTAAAAAAAAACAGAGATTCCACCAGGGCTGCGTGATAAAGGCTCAAAATTATTGAGGATCTCTCAAGTAAATTTGCAATAATACTGTATTTTTTTAGCATTATAGCAAAATAATTAAATAAATGGATAACCTAAAGGTTTTATCTTTGATTGCAGCTTGACGTTTTTTTGTTGTTGTTGTTTGTTTGTTTGTTTTACCTACAAACAAAAAAAGAGGGTTTTATTTTCCATTTTTGGTTTCTATGACCTGCTGTGCATGACAAGTGTGAATCTATTGCAAAGGAGAGGTCACCAAGTTGAATGGAAGTAAAATATGCTGCAAAGTGGGTTGTTTTCTTTGTAACTTTTCAATGAAAGTGCCTAATAAAAAAATCATACTTTATCAGTGAACTTTTAACTCTCCTGCCCAATCTGTGCAATGCAGTGTTTCCTAATGAAACAGCTGTCAGAGCTAAAGATCAGCATAGCAAACTTTAAAATATAAGGACTGTATAGGCATTAAAAGTTCAGTCAAACAGCATGCAACAGCGCTGGCACTTTTAAAAGGCTCTCAGTCTCTCTGTTCTACGTGTACGTGGTGATTAACCCTTGGAAGGTCTTTTAACTTTATATCATGTTTGTTAGGGGAAAAGTTGACCATCTCAATAAACTGCTTAAAATTACGTATTTTAATTTATTCTCAATAATTTAGTCAGTCTTAGTAGTCTTTACTTGAAATAAAAATTTAAAAAGTTTAATAACTTTTTAAAAACATTTTAAGGGCTTTTAGTTTTAAAAATCATCAACAACAGTTTATTTAAAAATTGACAAAATACTTATTTTATGGCAATTCCTTCAGTACACCCAAAAAAAAAATTTGAAATTTTTTTCATAAATTGCAAGACCCTCCAGATCAGTTTGTTTTTGGTCAAACTTACATACTGTATGTCACTCAGTGGTCAGAGTTTTTTTTTATTTATTTATCTTTTCCCTTTTTTTTTTCTCCTCTAAAACTCTACATGGGCATGTTGCCAATTTCTGTTTCCTTTTGGCTTTTACTGACCCAGGTATATTATCATCTGCTGCAGCCCTTTGCATCCACTTCTGCCGTCCTGCTTCTGGTAATGTCAAGTTGAGTGAGCTGTTCTGAGGCATGTAGCGCCTGATTCTGCAACCTACATGCACGTGGAACAGCTTTTTTGTGCTAAATTTTCACTTGTGCAACACACAAGTGTGTTTTTCCTCTTTACATCTGAACTAAAACTTTGCCGAATGAGATGAGCGTCAGAAGTCCACAGCAACATCCATCCAGGAAAGACATATAGTAAACTCACTAAACAGTTACTGTCTTAGTAATTTTTTTATAGAGGCTCTCAAATGTAAAAACAGATGACCACCTGGTATATAAAATATAATAACAGAAAAAAGATATAAATATACTAAAAAATAAAAAATGAGGGAGTTGTGGCACAGAGGTTAGAGAAGGTGGGCCTGTGGCCGCGAGGTCACTGGTTCAACTCCCTTGACCAACAACATCAAAATGTGGGTGGGAAAGGTGAAACACCCACAACATGCCTCCACCCTCATTTGCCCCATTTTGGGCCCTTGAGCAAGGCATTTAACCCCCACCATCTTCTCCCCCGGGTGCCCTATAGCAGCTCTCTGCTGCACACAGAGGGCTGTGGTAGCTCAGTGGTGTGTGGTTGTGTCAGGACGGTCAAACGGTGTAAAAACCTATCGCCACGATCTTCGTGCGAGTTAGCTCACTGTGGCGACCCCTGAAGAAGGGATCAGCTGAAAGAAGAAAACATTTTATTAATTCAAAAATATTGAGATAGAGGTAAAAAAATTAAAAAGAGCATTACTAAGAGGACCAAAGTTCCTGCTCATTAATCCAGGTATAAAATCCAACAACGTCACCTGGACGGTTTCTTTTTGTTGTGCTGAGACGTTTCGTTTGTCATCCAACTGCTCCAGAGGACATCTTAGCACCAGCAAACTGTTTTTTTTTTTTTTTCCCACTCTCGAGTATGCTGTTGGTGGAGAATCAGTTTTGTTTGGTGGTTCCTCAGATTGAAGAAGTCCTTTGGATGATGGACGAAACGAAACATCTCAACACAAAAAAAAAACAACCTTCCAGATGACCTGACTGAACATGAATGCATTACTTTATGATACTGTATAATAATAATGGGATACATTTTTTTTTATTTACAATTGATTTTCACTAGTGGTGGGCACAGCTAGCCAAAAAGTTAGCTTTGCTATATTCCATATTCTATATGCCATATTCTATGTGCCATGTTCTATATGCCATATTCTATGTGCCATATTCTATATGCCATATTCCACCGACTAAAAAAATATTAACTGTGCGCTAAACCGCTAAACTCGTTTACAAAAATACTCGGAAGCTAACGCTAAACCTCTGACATCTCGGACGAAAGTCACTCAGTCAGCATCACACGTCTTTGTCTCTTTCCAGTTGAAGCTGTGTCGATCAGTCACGTCTAAGTGCGTAACGGACATCTCGGACGAAAGTCACTCAGTCAGCATCACACGTCTTTGTCTCTTTCCAGTTGAAGCTGTGTCGATCAGTCACGTCTAAGTGCGTAACGGACTCTTCGAGACACAACGAAAACAAACGGGAACAAGCCTGTGAATTTTGTTAGCAGACTTAAAAGTAGGCAAAACCAAATCTAGCAGAAGCTAATTCTGCTAATGGTTTCCAAAGTTAGTGAAAAAGCTAATCTGCTAAATAAAATATTAGTACAATTAGCTGTTAGCGGATTAGCCCACCACTGATTTTCACTTTGGTCGATTTTTCGCACTAAGAAACACTAGACGTGTACGTTACTGTGGAATAGTAGCATTTTGAAACAAATCTGACCAAAAATTTGTTTTTAAAGAATTTTAGGCTTTGTGATAAAAATAATTGTTTGTTGACTGTCCTAAGATAAATAAATAAATAAATAAAACAGACAAAAATACCGGTAAATGTGTGGCTGATTTTTCCCTATAAGATCCTCCTAGGGTTAATACAGCAGGGCTTTGTTGAGCTGTTTACTTTTTGATAGCTCATATCTGCTTGTGTCTCTTCCTTCACTGCCCTTGTTGCTTTGTTGTAATTTGTGGTCAATTTTTTTCAAGTTCAAGTAGTTTTGTTTCTACCTTTGGAAGTAACAACCTTCTCTCACATTAAAAAATATGTACTGTATTATTTGTTGGATTTTTGTCCTCTTGTTCTTAAACTACTTTCATATTATAGTGAAAGTTTCTAGAGGCTATGATGCCATTTTAACCATTTTAACCCAACCCTCATTGGTGAGAGACCGGGCCTAACCCAGACATAATAACAAAACAACATTTTGGTCTTGGCACTGAAACAACTGTCAAATGTTTGTACAGTAGTCCCTCGCTAATTTACGGTTCGAATTTCACAGACTCATTCTTTCGCCGTTTTTCAAAGTAAGAGTGGACAAGATACATAATTGACTTATTGATAGATGAGCCACACAAGTGGCATGGATTGTTTATTTAAATAAACAATGATGAACAACTTGTTTACTTTAAATATTACAGTGTTTAAATTTAATTTGTTTATTTGCACAGAAGGTGGGAGATTTGGAGTGAAACTTGAACTTGGACTACTGTATCCCTACTTTGCGGGTTTTCACTTATCGTGGTGGGCATGGTCCCCTAAACCCCATAATAAACAAGGGATTACTGTACCAGTCTTATCGTTGGCTATGTCTGCGATTATACAGTGACAAGTGTAAAAACCTGCTTTTAACTTGGTGCTTTGCTACGTGTGTCACTGTGTAGCTAAGGTGAACGCATTCCTAGGCCTGTCGCGATAAACAATAAATCAATTAATCGCATGATGAATCTAAATTATCAACCTTATTTTCATTTATCGGTGTTATCGTTTCTTGGTGTCTCTCTCTATTGAAGACACCGGATGACAAATGGCTCAACTCCAGTGCTCTTTACTGACCCCTCCCTTTCTCTTTAAAATCCATTTTAACAATCCAAAATAACGTTTTGAATTGTTAAAAGCAGCTAAGCTGAGAAGCTAAGCTAGGAGCTAAGCTAACAGGCCGAACTTGGGAAAAAAACCTCCTTCTTGTTGAAGCTCCAAAATTCACAGTTGAAACTCATGCCTTCGTGTAAAAAGTTGTTTTTCTCTGCAAAAAGAAGCTGAGAACTTGTTTACTGATTTTATATTAAAAGCTTTGTGTGGAAAAATTCAATGCTAAAGAGCTCAAGCCACACCGAACGTCCGCCATTTTGAAAACCAAAGAAAGGAAGGCGAGACAGCCCATGTCACGTCAAGGGGCTTCCCTCTTATTTTTCTTAAAGAGACACACTGCTCTTATACTGCCATCCAATGGTCGAAAACGGTACTGCATGCAAAACAAATTAAACTTTTCTTCTTAAATTTGACAATAATTATTAATTATTGTCAAATTTCAAGCAATATTATTGTTTATCGCAATCATTTCTGAGACAATTAATTACCCAGCAAAATGTACTATCGTGACAGGCCTACGCATTCCTGACATCTTCTTGTATAAACTAGGATGTGTAAATATGTCATACCATCATATAAATGACACATACATGTTAATAAATGTACCTGTCAGGTTCTCAGTGAAGTACACAGTCACTTTGAGTTCCACTGTACAATCCCCAATGGTGCGTAAGTTCAAATTGTACCCTTTGGGAATAAAATGTACTTTTTCAGTATTCCTTATTTTTGACTGTACATGCAGCAGCCTTACATTTCACTTCACAATCACTTCAAACCAAATATTCTATTCCCCTCGTCCAGGTACTACACAATTTTGGCCAATTTTTCATCCAAAACATGATCAATCAGAGTTATGATAGTGGTAAAAGTATGCACATTTGTATGTGATGGTAATGTTATGGCTGCACGTTAAAGGTTTGACACCAGAATTAGGTTTTCAACATACTCTGCTGAAAGTTTCAACTTACTCTTAAGTTGTTTAAAATATTTGGTGCAACACTGATCTACATGTTGTATTTGTGTTTTTGGGAACAACACAAGGCACATTTCTCCTATAATTATGATGTGGCATTTTTAAATTGGCACTGCCCATGATTCAGTAATGGACAAGGAGATGTCAAGTATACAGAAATCAATCTTTTGATTCACAAAATATTTCCATATTCACATGTTACGAGTAATTCTCCGAGAGAGGATGGATACAGTAGATGTCATTAAAGAAATCGTTATTGTTTGTTTTCTCTAAAAATGTATCATACACTCTAGACTTGGATAGGATACTGTATATACTTTCTTATGTGCATTTGTTTATTGATTTAAGGATTATTTAACTAAAGGTTAGAAGACTTGCTGTAGGTGGACCTTTCTCACAGTAGCAGTCTCCCTCCCCCCAATCCTGACACTTCTCATAGTCATTCCCACCTGTCCACCCTTCCATATTCACTCCTGAGAGGGCACATTTCCTCTTGACAGGCTGACTGTCAACCAAAAAGTATCTCTCTGTTCTGTCATTCTCTCTCTCCAAGGTGGAACCCCACCCTCCTCAGCCCCAAACAAAACAGGTTTTCTATATCAACTCCATAGCAACTCCACGGTTCCAAAACACCACGTCAAAGGTGCGTTCTTTCCAGCTTCATCAACCCATCCAGCCTGCCCAATCACCCGCCCGCTCTGGTCTGTCCACGCAGCGTACCCTCGAACATTCCCAAGCATTATTGTTCCCATGACGTTATCTCATCATTCCTCAAAGGGAGGGTCGATGGAGAGGCAAAACTGAGGAGTCAAAAGTAAAAACTGTGTGACTCTTAATGACCTACAGGAAACAAAATCTACAAAACACCAAATGTTTTTTTGAAGGATTGTTTTTTTAAATTCCAATAAGGATCATTGTTACGACTGAACCATTTTTCTCAGTACTTTATTTACTATTGACTCTGACGATTTTTTTCAGTCTTAACGCTGCACTACCAGTTCTCGTCTGCAGTCAGTGCTCAACCACCTATCACTCTGCTTGTCTGCGGCGTTACATTTCCCATCTTGTGTTTGGCATTCTACCCGTCAGTTCTTTGATGTTATCTTGGCAGACTGTGTGTCGTCAGGTGTGGGCTGCTGGCCGTCTGAAACCGCACTCACATCTTTGGAGTGAGAGTGGAATAAGCTTAATTTGTGAATCTGTGTGTGTTTGTGTGTGTTGGAGAGTGCACAATCTTATGAGAAGATTGTGAGCTGAGCATATGTGTAATGGAGGAAGTGTAAAACACAATGGACATAGTGGTGGAAATTTAATGTGTAAATATCTTTTGTGACATAGTGAGCTGAGTTCTTGTCCAAACTATCTGAAACTTTGTCAACATGTTTTTTTTAAGATTAGTTCATGTATTTAGTAGGGATGCACGATATTGATTTTTGGCCGATATCCGATATGCCAATATAACAAAACTTATTTGGCCGATAACCAATACTGATATTTTACAGGTATATACCGGTACTTTCCTTTGTCAGAACATAGCCCTCTTATCGTCGTCGAATAGTCGAAACCCGGATTCAGGAGGAGCTATGTGGTTTTCGTCCTGGTTGTGGAACATTGGACCAGCTCTTCACCCTCAGCAGGGTCCTGGAGGGCGCGTGGGAGTTTGCCCAACCAGTTTACATGTGCTTTGTGGACTTGGAGAAGGCATTCGACCGCGTCCCTCGGGGGGTTCTGTGGGGGGTACTCCGGGAGTATGGGGTACCAGGCCCATTGATATGGGCTGTTAGGTCCCTGTACGACCGGTGTCAGAGCTTGGTCCGCATTGCCGGCAGTAAGTCAGGCTCGTTTCCAGTGAGAGTTGGACTCCGCCAAGGTTGCCCTTTGTCACCGATTCTGTTCATAACTTTTATGGACAGAATTTCTAGGCGCAGCCAAGGTGTTGAGAGGATCCGTTTTGGTGGCCTTAGAATCGCTTCTCTGTTTTTTGCAGATGATGTGGTCCTATTGGCTTCATCAGATCGTGATCTACAGCTTTCGCTGGAGCGGTTTGCAGCCGAGTGTGATGCGGCCGGGATGAGGATCAGTTCCTCCAAATCCGAGGCCATGGTCTTGAGCCGGAAAAGGGTAGCATGCCCTCTCCGGGTCGGGGAGGAGGTCCTGCCCCAAGTGGAGGAGTTTAAGTATCTCGGGGTCTTGTTCACGAATGAGGGAAAACTGGAGCGTGAGATCGATAGGCGGATAGGTGCAGCGTCCGCAGTGAAGCGGGCGCTGTACCGGTCTGTCGTGGTGAAGAGAGAGCTGAGTCAAAAGGCAAAGCTCTCAATTTACCGATCGATCTACGTTCCCACCCTCATCTATGGTCATGAGCTTTGGGTTGTGACCGAAAGAACGAGATCTCGGATACAAGCGGCTGAAATGAGTTTTCTCCGCAGGGTGTCTGGACTCTCCCTTAGAGATAGGGTGAGAAGCTCAGTCATCCGGGAGGGACTCGGAGTAGAGCCGCTGCTTCTCCACATCGAGAGGAGCCAGTTGAGGTGGCTCGGGCATCTGGTTAGGATGCCTCCTGGACGCCTCCCTGGTGAGGTGTTCCGGGCATGTCCCACCGGGAGGAGACCCAGAGGAAGACCCAGGACACGCTGGAGGGACTATGTTTCTCGGCTGGCCTGGGAACGCCTTGGGATTCCCCCGGAGGAGCTGCTCCAAGTGGCTGGGGAGAGGGAAGTCTGGGCCTCCCTACTTAGGCTGCTACCCTCGCGACCCGACCCCGGATAAGCAGAAGAGAATGGATGGATAGCCCTTTTATTTAGGCTTATTTGTCACAAAAATTGTGTAACAGCTGTAAGAGCTGGTGACATATATTCAGTAACAGCCATATGCATAGCACTTTAACTTTTATTAAATGAAAAGTGTTAAATGTTATTTATTAGCATTAGTCACCTGCGATGCTGTCTCACTTGTGGAGGCTTGTTCCAGGTTCCTAGCTGCAGTGTGGGATCCTCTGCACTCCTGTGCCTTTTTAAGTTCAAAGTTTTTGTTTATCCATTATGCCGTAAGACTAATCATGCAAACGGGGCTAACACTACGTCCAAATGTCTGTGGTAAAACTCACCCAACAAGTCGCGCTATTGGCTATTAGCTTCTCAATTACGTCAGAAATGACGGCTTGTAACTTGGATAAGGCTACGTCAGAAAAATATCTCCGACTGGGGATGATGTAGCGAAGCTCAACGTAGTCCAGAAATCTTCAGGATATGACATCATCACCAACGAAGAAAAACTTCCACACCTCCGACTTTTTGAAATTTCCTCTCCGCTGTGAGATCAGTTAGGCGCGCGTGACATCATCACGTTGTGCTGGCGCTGCAGGCATCTTTGTCACTGAGTTGTCATGCAAAAACTGCATATTTTATATTGGTGAGTTATTTTAATGGAATGGTCCATGTCCGATATTGAACTTTAACGCTAATATTGGCCGATACCATGCAGATAATATCGTGCATCCCTAGAATTTAGTGTGTATGTGTGTGTGTGCATCCATGCTCATGCTAAAGACTGTCTTTGGTGCAGGATTTGTGCGTGTGTGAGAATAGACTGTGAGAATATTGTGATGCTAACACCCAAAAGCAAAACGATTGGTAATTATATTTGAATCCGTCCACTGAAACCTGCTTTTCATCAGATTTATGCACTTAAAGCTGTAGAGAGCACATTTCTCATTGAGTGGTTTGTGTGTGGGTGTGTTTGAATGTGTTTGTCCTCAGCTGTGGGTGAACCAGGAGGACGGAGGGGCAGAACCAGTCGAGGGGACCAGCGAGGTTCTGAACGGGCACCTGGATCCAACCAATGACTGCCTGTGTCTGGGCTCACCCCTCCAAAACCGGGACCAGATGAGGGCTAACGTCATTAATGAGATCATGAGCACAGAGAGACACTACATTAAACACCTCAAGGACATCTGTGAGGTAGTAAACATGTGTACATACATACACACACACACACACACACACACACAATAATGAGCCATGCTACTCAGGGATCTATATTATTACAATTAATAAGAGCAGAGACGTAGATTGTAAGAAAATGAATCAACTGGAGCAGGTGTAAAAAGCAAAGCTGCATTTTGTCATGCTGTTGAGAATTTGTAACACTCCCACAGTCACACTTAAAGTCCCAGCATGTTTTTATACTCTGGATTGAAAAACAGTTTTAATAAATTGCTCGTTATGTAAGATGCAAAACAACATGTGAGTTTTACACAACGGACCTCGCAGTGTTTATCACGGTCAAATATGTTAAAGTGTAAAGCTCAAATGTACACCAAATAAAATGTCACCTCGTTGTGCTTCTTATTTAAATTATTTTTGAGAGAATTTCAGAAAACTTTATAAGTTAATCAGTCCATACAAAAAAAATCTGATCATATTTATAATCAGTGACATTTTACAACTTTTAAATTGTTTTAACAAAATCATTCAACTAGATTCTAGAATATAATGTAAAGAGTAAAACTGTAAATAGTTTTCCATAACACAGTTACAGCTATGAACAGCTTTGCACACAAAATAAATTTTCTTTACAGAAAGTAACAATATGCTCCCAGAGGGAGTGGTCCGATTTGGACATCATTTGGTCTGACCAGCGATGGATATTTGAACTATTTCATTTGTAAAGAGTTGGCACAAAAGGGCAGAAGTGGTAGCATCACGAGGGGGCAGCAGTGCTATGAAGTCACAGAAGTTGTCCTGTAGACACACATTGTGCACCAAGTATTATAGATCCACATGGATTTTTACAACAACTTGCATCATCCTGCACCATGTCTCAATGACAACAGTTAAAGTAAATGTTCACCGTCACTGGCTATGCCATTCAAAAGTTAAGTCAACAAAGAAAAGCAAAAGAAATAAAAGAATGGGTGAAGTCACAACTATTTGGTATTTTTATATCTACCACCTTAGCTAATACTGAAGTACTAGCTGGTACAGGACTCATTGTTAAGTTCCAGCAGCAGCATGAGTGTGTATGTAATAAAACAGATAAGTCATCGTTTTCTCTTTGGGTGCTTTCTCATGTATGTTTTTTTGCTTATCTCATCATCTGTTCTGATCCTTTGTATGCCCTTGTTTGTACTGTGAATGAAGCGTAATGTTTTAAAATAGTTGCAATAAAGCATACATTTCACCTCCTCTCCTTGCTAGTCCAAGCACGCTGCATTCTATATCGCCTTTTCTTGTCCAAACCTTTTTCTACAGCGCCTGTCATGTAGTATACAGTGTTTAATTCAGAAATCAATTGTAGGGGGACAAATGCTAAAACTCAGAGAGATGTAAAATCAGTGAATATGATTACATGGATGACTTGACATCTTGATATTTTCCCAGAATGTGACGTTTTATGACCTTTAGCCTGACGTTAAGTGCCTCTCATGTTGTTGCAGGGTTACCTGCGCCAGTGTAGAAAGCGTGTGGACATGTTTAATGACGACCAGCTGAGGGTTATCTTTGGAAACATTGAGGACATTTATCGCTTCCAGATGGGTTTTGTTAGAGATCTGGAGAAACAGTACAACACAGAGGACCCGCACCTCTCTGAAATTGGGCCATGCTTTTTAGAACACGTGAGTATTTTCTGTTTTTGTTAATTATTCAGGAAAGTGGCACAAAAGATGAAATCCCACTGTTGATCCAACAGCAGCTACAGTAGTCCCTCGTTTATCACGGGGGATCCGTACTCTCAAGCCCCGCGATAAGTGAAAAACCACCAAGTAGGAATAGTACAAGTAGTAGGTGGGGAGTGGTGGCGCAGAGGCTAGAGAAGATGGGCCTGTGATCGGAAAGTTGCAGGTTCAACTCCCAGTACCATCAACATCTATATTCGGATAGAAAAGTTGAAACACCCGCACCTGCTTCCACCCTCACTTGCCCCACCCTGGGCCCCTGAGCAAGGCCCTTAACCCCCACCATCTGCTCCCAAAAACAGGTCTCTTTTGAAAATGAGTTTTAGTGACTCAATGAGACTACCTGTCTGCATAAATAAAGGGTAAATGAAAAAAAAAAGCAAGTAGTAGTTTATTTTAGTATATGTATATACAGTATA